>RCUC01001997.1:0-165796 GCA_003697995.1 Taxidea taxus jeffersonii | reverse complement strand
CATTTGGTCTTCTATATCACTAATTCTGTCTTCTGCCTCATTTATCCTAGCAGTAAGAGCCTCCATTTTTGATTGCACCTCATTAATAGCTTTTTTTATTTCAACTTGATTAGACTTTATTTCTTTTATTTCTCCAGAAAGGGTTTTTATTTCTCCTGACAGGGTTTCTCTAATATCTTCCATGCCTTTTTCGAGCCCGGCTAGAACCTTGAGAATCGTCATCCTGAATTCCAGATCTGACATATTACCAATGTCTGTATTGATTAGGTCCCTAGCCTTCGGTCCTGTCTCCTGCTCTTTTTTTTGTGGTGAGTTTTTCCGCCTTGTCATTTTGTCCAGATAAGAATCCGCTGTTCTCCTTGTTAAGTGAACTTGGTCTTGGCTGTATTTCCTTAGTGTTTTTTTTTTTTTATTATAAAGTATTTCAAACCCATAGAAAAGTGTAAAAAATAAAGAGGTATTCACATACCAGATTTAATAAACTTTAATAGCTTGATAGTTTCTTTAAGATTTTGTTTATTTATTTGACAGACAGAGATCACAAGTAGGCAGAGAGGCAGGCAGAGAGAGAGGGGGGAGCAGGCTTCCTGCTGAGCAGAGAGCCCAATATGGGGCTCAATCCCAGGACCCTGGGATCATGACCTGAGCCAAAGGCAGAGGCTTTAACCCACTGAGCCACCCAGGTGCCCCAATAGCTTAATAGATTTTATTTCAAATATATTTTTTTTAGAAAATATTTTCTTTTATTATTTTTTTCAAAAACCCAAATAATCCAGTCAAGAAATGGGCAGAAGATATGAAAAGACATTTCTCCAGAGAAGACATAAAAATAGCCACAGACACATGAGAAAATGGTCCACATCACTTGGCAACAGTGAAATACAAATCAAAAGCACAATGAGATACCATCTCACACCAGTCAGAATTTCCAAAATGAACAAAACAGGAAACAAGTGTTGGCAAGGATGTGGAGAAAGGGGAACCCTCTTACTTACACTGTTGGTGGGAATGCAACCTGGTGTAGCCAGTGTGGAAAATGGTATTGAGTTTCCTTAAGAAGTTAAAAATAGAGCTATCCTACAACCCAGCAATTGCACTACTGAGTATTTACCCCAAATGATACAGATGTAGTGACCCAAAGGGGCTACTATACCCTACTGTTGATAGCAACAATGTCCACAAAAGCCAAACTGTGGAAAGAGCCAAGATGTCCATCAATAGATTAATGGATAAAGAAGATGCGGTATATATACAATGGGACATTACTCAGCCATCAGAAAAGGTGAATACTTATTATTTATATTGAATGTGGATGAAATTGGAGGGTATTATGCTGAGTGAACTAAGTCAGTCAGAGAAAGACAATTGTCATATGGTTTCACTCACATGTGGAACATAAGAAACAGAATGTGGAACATAAGAAAAAGGGCAGAGGACTATAGGAGATGAGAGGCAAAACTGAATAGGAATCATGGAGAAAAACCATGACAGACTTTAAACTATAGAAAACCAACTGAGGGTTTCTGGAGAGGAATGGGTGGGAGGATGGGGTAACTGGGTGATGGGTGTTAAGGAGGGCATGTGATGTGATGAGCACTGGTTATACACAACTGAAAATTTATTGAACACTACATCTGAAACCAGTGATATACTATATGTTGGCAAATTGAATTTAAATTAAAAAAAGTATTTTAGATATAACTAAAAACTCACCCTATTTTCTTTCCTAAGAGTAATGTATATCCTAACTTTGTCTATGATATCCACATTCATGCTTAGTAATTTTTATATATTAATATGCATAAATATAAAAATGGCATATTTTATATTGTTTTAATATTTGTATAAATGTTACCATACTGTCTCTGTACTTTTCCTACTAGCTTTTCCCACCTAATATTATTTTTTTTAATTACCTCACATTATTTTCGTCTAAATTAGATCAAATTATTCATTTCTAGTATCTCCATAGTGTTTCACTGAATAAATCTATTTATATAATTTCTGATTGAAGAAAAGGTAAGTCATTTTCACTTTTTTTCTTTGCTGTAACAGACTTGCTCTATCTTTTCTTTTTTTTTATTTAATTTCTTTTCAGTATAACAGAATTCATTGTTTATACACCACACTCAGTGCTCCATGCAATACGTGCCTTCCATAAAACCCATCACCTGGCTCCCCCAACCTCCCACCCCCCGCCCCTTCAAAGCCCTCAGAATGTTTTTCAAAGTCCACAGTCTCTCATGGTTCAACTCCCCTTCCAATTTCCCTCAACTCCCTTCTCCTTTCCATCTCCCCATGTCCTCTGTTGTTATGCTCCACAAATAAGTGAAACCATATGATAATTGATTCTCTCTGCTTGACTTATTTCACTCAGCATTATTTCTTCCAGTCCCGTCCATGTTGATACAAAAGTTGGAAATTCATCTTTTCTGATGGAGGCATAATGCTCCATAGTGTATATGGACCACATCTTCCTTATCCATTCGTTCATTGAAGGGCATCTTGGTTCTTTCCACAGTTTGGCGACCATGACCATTGCTGCTATGAACATTGGAGTACAAATGGCCCTTCTTTTCACTACACCTCTATCTTTGGGGTAAATACCCAGTAGTGCTATTGCAGGGTCATAGGGAAGTTCTATTTTTAATTTTTTAAGGAATCTCCACACTCTTTTCCAAAGTGGTTGTACCAACTTGCATTCCCACCAACAGTGTAAGAGGGTTCCCTTTCTCCACATCCTCTCCAACATTCCAATCAAAATTCCACCGGTATTTTTCAAAGAACTGGAGCAAATAATCCTAAAATTTGTATGGAATCAGAAGAGACCCTGAATTGCTAAGGAAATGCTGAAAAAGAAAAATAAAACTGGCAGCATCACGTTGCCTGATTTCAGAGCTGTGATCACCAAGACAGCATGGTACTGGAGACTTCCACGACAGACGCATAGACCCGTGGAACAGACTAGAGAGCCCAGATATAGACTCTCAGCTCTATGGTCAAATAATCTTCGACAAAGCAGGAAAAAATATACAGTGGAAAAAGGACTGTCTCTTCAATAAATTGTGCTGGGAATATTGGACAGCTATATGTAGAAGAATGAAACTCGACCATTCTCTTACACCTTACACAAAGATAAACTCGAAATGGATAAAAGACCTCAATGTGAGACAGGAATCCATCAGAATCCTAGAGGAGAACATAGGCAGTAATCTCTTCGATATCAGCCACAGCAACTTCTTTCAAGATATGTCTCCAAAGGCAAAGGAAACAAAAGCAAAAATGAACTTTTGGGACTTCATCAAGACTTTCTCTATCTTTAATCATAACTTTACCCCTAGAAGAGAACTGCTGAGCTATTGAGTACATCCACTTCAGCTTCACCAGGTTTTCCCAAACTATACTTCAAATTGTTTATAACTAATATACCAATTAGCAGTGTAACTGAGCTCCTATTTTTCTAAATTCTAATTTATATTTGGTAACTTAGGGCAATTTATCAAATGTTTATTGATCACATGCTACAAGCCAAGAACTCTTAAACCCTTTCAGAAATAATAATAAATGTAAGAGATAGAAATGTGTGCTCTTAGAAACCTATACATTGATGAGGCAACACATACAATAACCAATAGATAGAAATGCAGGCTTTTGTATTTTTTTAAAGATTTTATTTATTTATTTGACAGAGTGAGACACAGTGAGAGAGGGAACACAAACAGGGAGAGTGGGAGAGGGAGAAACAGACTACCTGCAGAGCAGGGAGCCCAATTTGGGGATCAATCCCAGGACCCCCGGATCATGACCTAAGCCAAAGGCAGATGCTTAACCAACTGAGCCACCCAGGAACCCAAAATACAGTTTTGTTTTGTTTTTAATATTTTATCTATTTGAGAGAAAGAGAAAGAGAGAGAGAGCATGAGCACTAGCAGGGGGGAAGCTCAATGGTGAAGGAGAAGCAGATTTGCCACAGAGCAGGGAACCCAACACTGAGCTCCATCCCAGGATCATGGGATCATCACCAGTTAAGCCCAAGGCAGATGCTTAACTGACTGAGCCACTCACATACCCCAAGATACAATTTTTTGTTTGTTTTAGAACATAGTGTTATTTTTTGAGGAAAGGTTGTCTTATGTGCACAGTCTCTGACCTCCTCTCAGCCATGTAAGAATGGAACTTGAACCCAGAACACTTCCTTACCAACAGATAAAGAGCCTACACTAATCACCTTGTGTCAGAATATCTGTCCTTGCTAAAAAACATTTTGTCTCTCTTTTTTTTTTTTTCTCTGCTTAAAATGTGTGTGTGTGTGTTATATGGCACCAAGCCGCCAACCTTACTATTATATCTGTCCTCTGCAGGGAAGACAGTGTTTCTTCCATTGTGGCAGGAGAGGGTTATGCATGGGTAGTTTGTCCTGCCACCATGGTCTGGAAAGGCCACTGGCCATGCAGGACTAATGGCCACTTTTGGGACTGGTCTTTTTCCATCTCTACTTTGTGTAGGTGGGGCATTTTTTCCATCCAGTGCTTGGCTATATTGTGTTTTCCTTGAAGACAGTTATACCTAAATGCAATGAGTAGGGGTGTTTGGAGTCCTCCCCTGGATTTGATAAGCAATGCATAGTATTCTGCTCCACAGTCATGGAGGAAAACAAGGTAAAACAAAGCAATAGAAAGTTCTGGAGGTTGGACGCCTGGGTGGCTCAGTTGGTTAAACAGCTGCTTTCGGCTCAGGTCATGATCACAGCGTCCTGGGATGGAGTCCCACATCGGGCTCCTTGCTCGGCAGGGAGCCTGCTCCTCCCTCTGCCTCTGCCTGCCTCTCTGTCTGCCTGTGTTCGCTCTCTCTCTCTCTCTCTAACTAATAAATAAATGAAATCTTAAAAAAAAAAAAAAAGAAAGTTCTGGAGGGAGAATGAAACAGCAATTTTAAATTAACCATTTAAAATTAACAGCTAAGGGAAGTTCTCACTTAGGAATGACTTCCAGGGAAAGACCCTTTGACTTCACAGAGATATCAGAGCAAGCACACTAGTTATCTAGGAGAAAAACTTGTTAGACATAGGGAAGGGCAAATCAAATGAAGTAAGAGTATTGCTGGGTTTTGTTGTTGTTGTTCTGTTTTGTTTTGCTTTTTTTATGAAGCAAGGAGGCCAATGTGGGTGTGAGACAGAGTAGTTGGAAAAGAAAGCAAAAGAATAACAGAAGTATTCTTCTGGGTTTTGCTGACTGTCTTAAGGATTTTGATATTCATCTGAATGGGATAGGGATCCACTTCAGGATTTGAAACACAGATCATATGATCATATTTGACATCTGACTGCTATGCTGAGAATAGATTGTAAGAGGGCAAAAATAGAAGAAAATATCAATTAAGAGGGCAGGCAAGAATACATAGTGTTGAGCCAGTTTGACCACAGTGAAGGTGCTGAAGGATACTTGGGTATTATTGGACTCTTTAAATTTTGCCAGCTGATTGACATGAAATGACTTCTTACTGTTTTGCTAATTTATATACCCCTAATTAAAAGTAAGATTAACTTTTTAAATCTGTGACTTCTTTTTATATTTTCCATAAAGTAGCAATATGATTTCTTGTTGCTTTATAGATGTATGCAATGTATTCTTTATTCAAATATTGATTATATTAATCTCAAATATTATCTCCCAGAAATGTGAATTTTCTTTTCACTTATTTGTAAAATAAGTGTACTTATGCACTTTTTTTTTTTTACTTTTAATATACTATCTAGTAAATCTTTCTTCTATAATTTGTGAATTTTGGTCATTGACTTCCTCCTCTTCCTCCTATTCTTCTTCTTGTTCTTATTTAAATTGCGTGTATGGCTTGTATTTATGGTGTCATTCAAGAAATTATTGCCTAATAAGGAGTCACAGTGATTTACTCTTATGTCTTCTTGCAGAGCCTTAAAGATTCAGATCTATGTAGCCCTTTGAGTTAAATCTGTAAAAGGAATAAGAAAGAGGTCCAAACCAATGCCTCTGTGTGTATATCCATTTATCCAAGCACCAATTGCTAAAGGACTCTACTTTTTCCTATTAAATTGTCCTTATTTCTTTGTTGAAGATTAATTGAAGATGAAGACTGAAGATGAAGCATATCCATCTTTATGTCTTTATTATACTTTTTATTATCACACTTTTCTTGATGACCAGAGTTTTGCAGTAGGTTTTGAAAGAAGTGTAAGCCTTGCAAATTTGTACTTCCTTATAAGAATTGTTTTAGCAATCTGTTTCTGTCCATTTCCATATGAATTTTAGGGTCAACTTTTCAGTTTCTGCAAAAACAGTAGGGTGGGTTTCTGAAAGGGTTGGGTTTGTTGATGGATTAGGAGAACAATGCTATCTAACACTATTAAATATGTCTATGAACATAGGTGTTTTTTATTTATTTTGATCTTTCATTTTTTTCCCAAAATGCTTTTTTAACAATAGAGAACAAACTGAGGGTTGATGGAGAGAGGTGGGTGAAGTATGGGCTAGATGGATAAAGGGTATTAAAGAGGACATATTTGTGATGAGCACCGGCTGTTGTATGCAAGTGATGAATCACTGAATTCTACTCCTGAAACTAATATTACACTATACATTAACTAGAACTTAAATGAAAACTAGAAAAAATGTTTTATAGTTTTCAGTATATAATCCTCACACTTTTTTTTTCAGTTTACTCCTCAATATTTTATTCTTTTTTTTTTTTCTGACTTTTACAAACTATTTTCCGTCAACCTTATTTCCATTTTGTTTGCCTTTGTAGAAGAGCAGCTTAAGACCACTCAGTGGTTGTTCCTACCCCTTCAGTGGCCTGAGCAGTGGGAGCTGAAGACCAGTCTTCAGTGGCCAGCTGGGCACTTCAGTCTTCAGTAGGGAACTGCTGAACAGGCACAGAGGGCACCTGCACACCTTTAGACCAGTTTGCAACTTCAGGCTGAGTAGCCATGAACTCAGGAGCTGGAGCCATTCATTCACCCTGGAATTCTTCTTTGGTCACAGCCTTTTCAGCAGCAGCCTACTCTTCCTTTTCAGTCTCTTCAGGATGTCTGTAGAAGTAGAGATCAGGCACGACCTCCCACAGGTATTCATGGGAAATGGTGCCACACATGCACAGAAGATCCCTGGCCACTATCCACCACATCAAACCCACTGAGTGAGCTCCCTTGTTGTTGCAAGGGATGGCAATGTCCATATAGCACAGAGGAGAGTCTGTGTTACACAAAGAGCAATGGTAGGCAGGTTAATATAAGACACCTCTGTTAGAGGCTGGTGGTCAGCCCTGGGATTGGTAATCACCAGAAGTCTTGGCTCTCGGAAGGCTGCCTGGATCTGTTAGTGAATGTTCCAGGAGTGAAGCAGCCAGCAATAGGAGTGGCTCCACTTGCAGCAGCAAACTTCAGCACAGCTCGCTGGCCCGTATTCCTAGATGACACGACACTAACATCAGCAGAGTTTTCAATGGCAACAATGGCACAAGCTGCCAGCAGAAGTTTCTCCCAGGTTCTCTTTAGATTTATGATGTAGATACCATCACTTTTCCTTTTGTAGATGTACTGTTCCATCTGGAAGTCAAGGTTGGTGCCACCTAAATGGGTTCCTGCTGCAAAGAATTTGAGGACATCCTCCTCCTTCATTTGCAGGATATGAAGGGCTCCAGACATTGTTAAAGTTTCCCATTAAGTTACGATGGGAACGCAAAACAACGCCATATGGACTCTTCTCTGGGTAGCATGGAAAATGCTATTTTATTCTTTTTGATGCAATTGTGAATGGAATTTTTTTTGAATTATTTTCTTAAACATTAGATTTCTTTTGATTATGTTTGTCTGGTGTAGGCTTAGAGTTATTTTTTCCTTTTCCTTACTTTGGCCAAAACAACAGAGATAAGCTTCTGTTGCTGCCCAGGGATATGGGTAGAATATCTCCTAAAACTATTTTTAAATGGTACTGGGGCTTAGTGCAGTGGTGTCAGCTCCCATTTTGATCAACCCAGGGCTTTGACTGGATGCTATGTTCAAGTTAGGGCACACTAACAGGTAGTAGTACTACTGGCCCAGTAACCCACACGCTTCCCCTGAGGGCTGTCTTGCATTGATTGTGACACAGATACTTTGGTTGTCAATGATCTCTTCATTTCTTGCTCCTGAGTTTTATTTATTTATTTATTTATTTATTTGCAATCTCTTCTGTACATCTAAAATATTTTGATAGTTATCTAGAGGTTGAAGATTTTATAGGGATAGCTTCCACTATTGGTTAATCTGCCATATTGGTTAATCTCTAGTGATTTTTATTGTTCACTGGTACTTAACTTCAAACAGTACTTCAAGAATTAGAAGAGAGAATTCAACTGCTGCCGAGTAGTTCACTTGTTTACCTTCCATGTTGGAGACAGAGCAACCTGTTTGATCAACATGAACTCAAGGCAGAATTATTCCAAAGGGAAACAAGGATGTCTTCATTAGAATGAAAGGGTCAAAAGGCTGTGAGGGAAAACAATACACCTCTTCTCCAACAGAGATAGGAAGCACGTGCTCACTTTTACTAGTCAGGGAACCCTTGATTTTAGAGGATATTTCTGTCCCATAGAAATGTGAGTCTCTTGGTAAAGCAGAAGGGGGTTATTGGAATCAGAAGTTATATTCTGAGATATTTAGTCATGAATGCACTTTTCTGCCCCACTGATCTCAGGTGTTAGGACTTGTTTTGTCCAGTGAAATATAACAAAAAGTGATGTGTGGTTATCTTCAGGGAAGATAGGCTTTAGTAAGCATGCACTTTGTTTTCCTCTCTTCCTCCTGCCATAACAATTACTGGTGTTCCAGACTATGCTTTCTTGCCAGCCGTGGTTGTAAAGCAAGGGTGATCCTGGCCCTGAACCAAAAATCCAGTAATTTTCTAATGAATGCCATCCTTTAGCAAGAAGTACATCTTTGTTGTCTAAAGTCTGCCTGAGATTTGACAACTGTTCACTATTCCAAGATCATAAAGCCATTAGAGACCATTGCAGGGTTATAGTTTTACGTGAATAATTTCTCTGCTAGAGGTAGGTACTATATAATCACTCAGTTTTATGTATGAGGAATTTAGCTCAAGCAGTTTAAATCATCTGCCCGATTGCATAGAGCTAATTCATAGTGGGGGACTGTCTTCTAAAAATTGTAAAACTATCCTATAGTGTGTAGATATTACTTTTTATGATAAAAATGGCTTGGGGTGCCTAGGTGCTCAGTCAGTTGAGTGCCTGACTCTTGATTCTGGCTCAGATTATGATTTCAGGGTTGTGAGATTGACTCCCACATTGGACTCTGTGCTCAGCAAGGAGTCTGCCTGAGATCCTCTCCCTTGGTCCCTCCCCATGATCACACTCATGCTGTCTCTCCCTAAAATAAATAAATAAAATCTTTAAAAGTGGCTCAAACTACTAGGTACTAAAATAATTTTCATATTTAAAAGTTTGTCTTGTATCTAATATTCTCTCAGACTACCCCATACTATCAAACACGAAGCAACCCTATTTTTATTACAAATTGAATCTCTTGGAATGTTATCTGGTACACTTCATTTAACAGCAATTAAATTTTTCATAGGTTTGCATTAAATAATGTATTAATGAACAGTGTTATAAATGTTCTGTCATTATGATTTGCAATTAAAATGTCCCACAGAGTCTTGTGCTAATGATAATAACTAAATTACTGACACCTTTAGAATCACTGTGGCTTTCCAATACTTGGGCCTGGTATGTAAATTCAGCATGGTCAATATTAACTTCAGCTGTCATATGATGCAAAACTCCTCATGAATAAGCATTGTTCAACTAATTTCAAAATGTATTCCAAAACACCTGTTTCCAAATCAAAATAGAAATCTATTTTCAAAGGCACCAGTAAAATGTGCAAGCATATTAATAAAGGGTAAACTTTATTTCCATCAGTTGATGTGCACCTGTAGCATTTATTACCTTGGATTGGGACAGTAAAAACACAGTGGCCACTTTTGAATCTCTACCTAGTAAATCTTAATCAGTGTCCTTAAATTGTCCCCTTGATACTGCTAGTCTGCCATTAAGATAAGTGTCTAACAATGGGCGCCTGGGGGGCTCAGTGGGTTAAGCCTCTATCTTCAGCTCAGGTCATGATCTCAGGGTCCTGGGATTGAGTCCCGCATGGGGCTCTCTGCTCAGCAGGGAGCCCGCTCCCCCCTCTCTCTCTGCCTGCCTCTCTGCCTGCTTGTGATCTCTGTCTGTCGAATAAATAAATAAAATCTGTAAAAACAAGATAAGTGTCTAACAATAATATTGATACCTAAAATCTGTATAACACTTTTCACCTTTCAAATCACTTTCACATAGGCTTTCAAAAACATTTGTGCAGCTTAGCTCAATACCATTCTAGCAACTGAGAAATTGATGTTGAGAAATATTAAACTCAGAAGGCCATGGTAGGTAGACCTGATATACAGAAGGTTTATTTGACTCTAAGTACAATATTCTTGCCATTAAATGGCAGAATGAAAGTCCCCAATCAAAGACTTTCAGGGAGGAAATTACTCAGAGCCAAAGTTATACTGGGAAGGGAAGTGTCCCAAACAGTGTCAGGTGAGAGCTCGGTGACCTTCTCAGACCCCTGTCACTATTACTACAGGGAAATTGCCACTGACTCAAAGGCAGTAGAACTTGCAGGTGGAAATATTTAAGCTAATTTAGAGATGGACTCTACTGGCGGTGGAAGTTCATTCCCGAAAGAGGAGATTTGGAGTGGAGATCAACGAAGGACATATTAAAATGGTTCACAGATGCTCCAGTTGTTTATTGGGCAGCAAAGAACCACGTATCAGAGCCGCATGAAGCCACAGTAGTCTTGTTTAGATCTCTACTCTGTAATCAGAGATTGTTCCTTCCTGCTCTGTGAAACATCATCCCTGTCTCTGGAAGGATGGGCTTGGAGTTCTCTGAAGCCTGCATGGACCTTAATGAGGACCCTCAACTAGAACACCTACAAATGGCCTCTCCTTGGCTTGCTCACAGCATGATAGCTGGGTTTTGAGAAGCAAAATCTGAGGTATGCCTGTGAAATCTGTGACCTTTTAAGAAACTGTAAAATCGAGCCCCAGCCTCAGAAGTGATGCAATGTCAACTTCATCACTTTCTATCTCTTTCTGAGATTTGCCCATATTCTTGTGGAAGGTCATATGACTCACCTTTTGAAGGCAGGAATAGGATATATTTTGACAGATGTATCTTAAAACCAAACAAACCTTATAAAGACTGATATGGAAATGTCATTAAGATATAGACTAATGGGAGAAAATAATGTACAAACATGGTGTGCTTAATTTTCTATCATTAATGTGAAAATGGGAGCAAATAATATATATGTATATTCAGTTATTTCTTCCAATGTGGAGAGCTCAGTAAATATTTGTTTATTGAATGAATGCTAAATGAATCCAAATCATCTGTTATTTATCCTTGTGGGCATATCAGGGGAGGAATAGAGAGCCAATAGTCAATACTCTTTTACTCATGGAACCTCAGTGAGATAGACACAGATACAGGCCTTCTGAGAAGGGAAAAGACATTTTTGAAAAGGTGTTTAGAGAAAGGTGCAGAATATATGTAAAAACCCGATGCATCAGGTTTTGCAGTAGCATCAGGTTCTTTAAGGGCGATGGGGAAAGAATAATTGAGACATGAGTGGGTAATATGAAAAGAAAAAGGAAGCAACATGTGTTGGATGAGGATTGAGCACTGTTGGCTCCACGATATAGAAGAGAGGAAACACATGACTTTTTCTGAGAAATAAAAGGAGTTAAATAAGTAAATTCAAGAGAAATTCCATCAGGCCAAAGTATGAATGGTTTACATTTGTTTTAGCATAAGGTTAAGGATGACAACTAACAGGGCCTGTGGGTACTCGAAGCAATGAGAGAGAAAGATAAATGCCTGAGTGGTTTGTGCATAAACTGTGGCAATAGTGTCCCAACTTAAAGTCTTATTGTAATAATGAGCTTGTGGAGTTTCAGACTTAGTTTTATTTAACAGTTACATACATTGATATGCTAGACATCGTTCTGATGTTGTTTAAAAAACATCAATTCCATTAAACCTCCTGACATTAGGGGAAAGGCACCAAGATTATTGCTTACATTTTACAGATATGGAAACTGAGGCACAAACCTCACACAGGCAGCATGAGGCAGAGCCAGGATTCCAGCCCAGACACCAGCCTCCCTATACGTTCAAATTTGCATAGGTAAAATCGAAGTTCTTTGAAGCCACCATTTGACCACTACCCCCAAGCTCCCTCTCACACATTGAATTCGTTCAAGGTTTTATCAAAATTATCACAAACCCTGAAATTATGGAGGAATATTACAAAGAACCCAATAACACCAGCAGCTTTTGGACTAGTATAGCTTCTGGAATACTATGTCCCGTCCTCTAATAGGGAGACAAACTCAAACCTAGAGACAAGGCAAGTGACCTGAAAATGACCATCTTACGGACTAAAGGTAGACTGTAGGCTAGAAGCCAGCTTCTAATAAGGTTCATATTTTAATAAAACTTCAATCATACTGACTACATTTTCCCTCCCAAATGCCTGTCTTTGTGAGAAAATGATGCAGTGAGAAATCAGATTGTGCCCAATTTTTACCTCCATCTTCACACCCAGGGAACTGAAATCTAGTCACTCAATCTCAATCCAGCTGGTGGGTTTATCTCACCCTAGTACAGGAACTGATTGTTAATTTGTCTTTCTTTTTGCCTATACTGTAGGAAAGACTGTTTCTTTCTTTCTTTTTTTTCCTTTCAAAGGGATTCATAGGGCTTTGTAATTAGGCATGCTGATTACAATATCTCAAATAGCACGCAAAAGACTGCCTCCTGAACAAGAGATGAATGAAGGTGGTATCTTGCAGTTTTCTCATAGAAGAGGCAGAGGTAGAAACCCCCTGTGGGGCTTTGTTAGGAACCGCCTCTCTTTGGAAATGGACCCCTACTTCCCTTTGAATCGAATCCTTCCTTGAGCCAGAACAGTCCTACCTAGTCATGCAGGGTGACAGTTACTAGATATAAGGAAGAAAACAGCAGGAGTCATAAGAATCCATCTCAAGATAAATAATTTGAACACGCTGCTGACTTGCAGCAAAGATTAACTGTTCTACCACTCATCTAAGGAAATATCTACCTATTGGGAAGCTGCTCCTTTCCAATATATTAAGGATTAATTACTTGTTTTATGGTTCCTATTAGCCAGGCTAAATATTCCACTTACAACACAGAGGTCCCCAGGCACACTGCAAATATGGAATGGAATGCAGAGGAATGGAGTGGTAACAAATAAGGTATTACTCATTTGCCTATTTTTAAGTTTCTATGTCAAATCCTCTCCTTTTCATTTTCCATGGTTCTTGCCCCTCATTTGTCTCTTTTACACACTGAACTCTTCTAGCTCTTCCCCTTCTACTCCACCCTCATCCATTGTAATCTTAGGGTTTTCTCTGTATCTCTCTTTGTTTTAATCTCTGGGTCGGCTATTTCCACGATTCTAACTCCCTACTGCAGGATCATTACTCCTATATCCATTTCCCATAGCACTCCATCATCTGGCATTTCACCTGAATATGATGTCACTTCTACTGACCTGCATCTCAAATAATAATGATAATGATATTAACTACATTCTCATAATGTCATCATGGCCATTGGTATTGTACTCATAACAGCTCTCATCTACTGGATGTTTATTACATGCCCGGTACTGTGCTAAACTCTTTAAATGCATCAAATGAAGTCTTTAGAAATTAAATAAGTTGGTGCCAAGTACATGACTAAGCATAAACTTGAATCCAGGTTCATCTGAACAAAGTCTATTCATTGGACCACTCAACAGAACTCCCTGTAATCCTGGATTATTAATGATCGGAATGAGTCTGTCCACTTTGAGATCCTTGAGTTTTCTCTTCTCAAGGGTGCCAATATCTTGTTTTAAGTCTCTCAGGCTATTGAAAGGAGGCTCAGATCTTAATACCTACCTATCTCCCACCTCAGACTAAGTAGTGTCCCTTTTATAGGCTCACTCACAGCAAAGATAATAATCCTACCATCTACTACTTAAAGCATGGGGATTGTTACTTTTGAAACTAAATATTAATTACTATGGCAAGAAATCTACTTACTTATGGAAATGGAACCCTAATTTACCATTGCTGCACAAATGTTAGTTTTCCAACATGATTAACCTAAGTGATAGCCAAGGCAATCGAGCCCACCGGCTAACATTCCAGCGACAAAGTTGCATACATACCTATTGCATCTGGACCCAGAAAGTCTGACAGTATATTGAGATCCATTTTGTAGTTTCCACAGAACTTGTGAACTGTCATGCCAATGGCACCTGCTCACTTACACATCAGAATGGCCAAGTATGGCATATAGATTCTCTTTAAAGACCAGGAAAGATGGATGTTATTGATAGAACTTCAGGCAACAAAGAATATCCAGAGGTGTTTATTTCAAATACACACGGGCCTAAAGGGTGAAATCTTCAAGTATCTTTCAAACAATTTATAAACACAGGGGCAATTCCTTCCCTTTCTACTTTATTGAGACATCTCATCATTGCTGGTTCCTTATTACAGGGGCTCATGTTTACCAGCACATAATATAAGGTCTTTAAGACATACCACTGTGGGCATTAAGTATAGCATATACCAAGATTTGGGATGTATATTTTTTTAAGATTTTTATTTATTTATTTGTCAGAGAGAGAGAGGGAGAGAGAGCGAGCGAGCACAGGCAGACAGAGTGTCAGGCAGAGGGAGAAGCAGGCTCCCTGCTGAGCAAGGAGCCTGATATGAGACTCTATCCCAGGATGCTGGGATCATGACCTGAGCCGAAGGTAGCTGCTTAACCAACTGAGCCACCCAGGCATCCCTATTTGGGATGTATTTTCAGGTAAACAATAAGCATTGGAAATATGCGTCGATCACCTAGAAAGTTATCTTGTTGTTACATCTCCATTTGATTTGAACATGATTTCCTTTACAGTAATCTAATTTTACTGATATTAGGTGCTTATGTGTCTAACTTAAGAGAATATCTTATTTGGAAGAAAGAATTAGCATTATTTAACTTTCCAATCTCATAATATTATAGAATGTTTCTGTAACTGCTAATAGATTTCCTAAAAACACTGTGGCTTAAGACAATGAGTGTGCATTTTATTCAGAGGTCTGAAAATGGGGTAGGGTTTGGTGAGGATAATTCCTCTCTGCCTGTATCAGCATCATCTGGGATGGCCTAGAGGCTGGTATCATATGAAGCCTCACTCACTCACATGTCCATCAGATAATGTTATTAGTTGAGACTTGAGATGGGACTGTTGGTAAGAACATCTACACGTGGCCTCTCCATGTAGTTTGGACTTCCTCAAAATGTGGTGTCTGTGTTTTAAGGACTGTTGCCCTGGAGATAATGGGTGAGGAACTCGCCATATCAACTTTTATGACCTAATCTTAAAAGTGACACAGAGTCACTCCCATCACATCACATTCATTAGACTCTAGATTCAAAGGCTGACCTGTGCCCATATTCAAGGGAGGCAATAAGATCGCTTAATGGAGATATGTCAACAACATTTTGTAGGAAGAACATGTGGGACAGAATATACTGGAAATATCTTTGGAAATTGCAATCCACCACATACAGTGTCTGGTCTGGTATATTAGAAAGAATGGAAAGTAGGGAGGAAAGGAGGAAGGAGGGATGCAAAAAGAATAATTTGCAGTTCACATCTAGTAATCACCTCTTACTCTCCTTAATTTCTACCCCAAATAAATGACTAAGTCCTGTACATTGGTATATCCCAAAATATTTGATATGTCTAGGCCCCAAATACAGATACCCTCTTCAAAGTTCAGTCTTATCTGGACAATCCCAATAATACTTGCCTTGTATTCTTTACCTCCAGCTTTCATCTTAAGCATGATCTGTAACACAACTAGAGGATTTTTCTAGAAGAAGTTGATCATGCCATATACTTAAATTTTGTTTAGTCTTGCCCTACTGCTAATACAAAAAACCCAAACATATATGGACTACGATAAACTGATTAATGCTAAGTTTGCTGTACACTTTCCTTCTCTTATAGGTTGCTGTTGACATTATATCAGACATTTTGACATCTATACCAAATTTACTTCAATTAAGTTTAGGGTTCAAGTGAAAGGGGGTGACATCAGGACTCATTGACCAAGTTTATTCTTTCCTAGAGTGGAAAGACCACCTTCCTTCTTAGAGCATGACCTAGTACCTAAGCAGCTCCATGTTGTATCACTTTGTGTTCCTTTTCTTTCCTCCTTATTTTTCTTCTAATGTCACCACTTCCACCAAAGGGAGGTACCAATTACTGGACAAAACCTCCTGCTATGGATTTTTATTTCTAGGAAAGAGGGCATCACTAAAGTAGGCATCTATATCACAGAATGGAGTGGAAAATTTTGCCATGAAGTGGCACTTCCTGGGCTCTCCCTATGGCAAATCCTAATCCTTGAAACAAGGCTCAGGTTTGTTTCCTTGACCTTTTTGAACAAGATCACATCTCCCTACATTTCAAAAGCCTTTACCCAGGTTGCTCAGATTCAGCTGGGGCAAGGCTGCACCTGCTGGTGAGACATTTACCGGGTCTGAGGGAAGCCACTGCCTACACACTCAGGGCAGTTTTTATGGAGCTGCCTCTCCTCCCCATACTGTGTGCTTATTCATTTTGCTGTTGCCAGAAGGAACAAAAGCATTTATGAAATTGAAAATATCCAAGAAATCAGTTTTGAGAAAGGGCTGTCCTCTCTCTCTTTCCATATCAGAGTGCCCTGAGAGAAGAACAGACACAGCGCTCAATATGAGTTTACAGAATCACTTTTATGGAAATTCATCGTAATTTTTCCTATGAGTATTTAGCCTAAAGCCCAGGTTGACCTATTGATAAAGACTATTGTTTGGATATTGTGTGTTTTTTAGACGCACTCAGCATGAATTCAAACAAAGAACCCTCATACTCATCTTGGAATCTGGGAAGATCACAGGTGGGAGATGCCTGACCTTGTTTACAGGAAGCCAGCCTTCTGAAAAGTGGACTAGTGAGGCCCCTTCTGAGACAGCATGGGCTTGTAACTGTCTCAGAGTTGAAGTCCTGATCATTCTCAATTCTCTGATACTCTGCACCTGTTTCACATTCATGCGTCCATTGTGCATTTATTCATTCATTCAACATTCACTGAGTACCTACCATAGCTGAGCATTTTTTAAAATTTTATTTATTTATTTGACAGAGATCACAAGTAGGCAGAGAGGCAGGCAGAGGGTGAGGGGGAAGCAGGCTCCCAGCTGAGCAGAAAGCCCCATGCGGGGCTCCATCCCAGAACCCTGGGATCATGACCTGAGCCGAAGGCAGAGGCTTTAACTCACTGAACCACCCAGGTGTCCCCATAGCTGAGCATTTTGAGTGACATACTAGCTAACTCTTACCAATCTGCTTGTCATGTGCCCCGCTTAGTTCTAATGGAGAAGAAGACCCCACAAAAACTGTGTAAACTCAGAGCAAATATCTGCCTCCCTTCTCACAGATCAGTCAAGTGTAGCCCAGAAAGCTGCAGTAACTTGCCAAAAGTTGCATAATGGTACATTGTACACCTAGAGGCAGCCCCAGGTGTGTGATTCCAGTGTGCACCCTCATATCCACGGCTATTGTACAGGATATGGCTGCTCTGCCAATATTGCTCTTGTTTTTCTAAAAGAAGCATACAACGTGATAACAAGTGCTATAATAGGTGGGCATATCATGGAGAATGATAAATGCAATTTATTTTCCTCATTTTTGGAGAGAGTCGTTTAAAGATTAAGAAAGTGAATCATATAGCTGCTTTCAAGCTACCAATTTAATACTGGCAAATATGCACTGAAATTCTTATTCATTCTGAGGCATAGTCTAGTTATGTTTTCCCTGTATGTAACTTTCCACAATCATTTTAGTACCTTCTTTTTTATGACTAAAATATATGTCATAAATACTCAAAAACTTATCCAAACCAAATTATTCTCGCAAAGACATATATTCTAACTTATACATAAAGAAAGTTACAGTGATAAGAATTTTCTTGCCATAGGGGCACTTGGGTGGCTCAGTCAATTAAGTATCCAACTCTTGACCTTGGCTCAGGCCATGATCTCACAGTCTTAAGATCAAGCTCCAAGTTAGGCTCTCAATAGGGAGTCTGCTTAAAATTCTCTCTCTCTCCCTCCCCCTCTGCCCCTTCCCCCTGCATTCTCTCTCTCTCTAAAACAAATAAATAAATCCTAAAAAAAAAGAGAAGAATTTACTTGCCATAGATTGTGCATGAAAATATTCGTATAAATGTAGTAGCTATGTACTGAGCACTGACTATGTACTCGGTGTTTTGTCTGAATTTTGAGTTTTGACACAACATTACAAGGTAGGTGATTTGATCCTCTTTTAGTAAAGATATCAGAGATTCAGAAATGGTGAATGGTGTGCCTAAAGGCAAGAGAAAATCCAGAGTTCTAATCCAGGTTTCTGACCCCAAGTCTAGGCTTTTTTTCCTAAAATGCCATGCTGTCTCATTAAAAAAAAAGAAAAAACAAAAAAAGCCTGAGACATGTGTCTGTTCAGACTGTGCTTCTCCCCTTGTCTTTACCAAACATCTTTAGAAAGAATCACACAGAATAAAGAATGAAATAAGCTTTAGGATCACAACACATTTCAAAGAGATAAGTCCTTACATAATCAGATCAAGGCAGATGTATACAGAGTTCACACTTTAAAATCATATTTGGTTCTTTAAAAGTCATAGTAAAAGATAAATTGATCAGCTTATGGTCTTTGAGCTGTTGGAATGGTGTAAGTATCATCCTCCCGAATCACATAGGTCTGAGGCATAGAGCTATTGCAATCCTAAAACATATCATGCACTCTACTGAAGTGTGTCATTAAATATTTAAAATGTGTGGATTTTTATCTCAATTTTAGAGATGAGGAAGCTGAGACACACACAAAACAAGGTCACTTCCTGAGGTTACACAATCATGAATTGCTGATCCAAGAATTAATGTCCAATCCATCTGACTTCAAGATTAAATTATAACAAACTTTAGTTATATAATTTTAGTTATTATATAATTTAGTTATTATAATTAATAAATTATAACAAACATCTCCTCACAAAAGAGACCATATTTGACCAGAATGTTGACATTCTGGATCATTTCCTTCTAAAAAAATCCTAAATTTTCATTGTGTGTGTGTGTGTGTGTTTAAGTTGTACAACAAACTTAGGAGACAGGTATGGACAAAGGGTGAGCAGCAATCCCTTTGTGAAGTATTTGTTATTTTCAAAGTAATATTTATTTACTCAAAACTTCTACCAAGAGAAACACAGATGGCATTTGAGTAGCTGTAGCCAAAACATGGACTATACTACACAGCCAGGGACGTAGACCTTGGGAAGCTTGGTGATGGCAGCTAAGCAGGTGTGAGCACTCCATGAATGGCAGCTAGTATTTCTACTTTGGATTTTGACGGGTACCCACTATGTTCAGTGTACATACTGATTATTTAATAAACACACCTTTTTTAGGCTTTCTTAAAGGGAGGTCACTGCTCTTCCATCACACCACATCTGCAGGAAAGCTCCTTTTTCTCTGACACCCCAGGCTCAAGATGGGGAAAGAGAATTAGAAAGGAACCAGGCTCTTGGTCAGCGGATGCAACAGCAAAGCAAGGTCAGTACTTGGTCCAGTACTATGCTGAGCCTCTCCTTTGTCCCCTTTCAGTGCACTGTACAGGGGATGAGGTGGGTTGAAACATGTCGCTGGCTGGAATGGGAGCATACAAGTCTAGAGAGAAGAGTGGTGCACCATCGGGATGCCTAGCCGGAGTCTGACCAAACTGTTCTGTGAGAAACTGGTGAACATTTGTGTGAGTACCCAACTTGCATTGTGCCTGCTGCATTTGTGTTGGGTTATTTGATGAATATTTGTTTCCTAACCAAGCTGTAGTCTCTTTGAGGGTAAAGATCAATTTCTTTTTCACTCATATCATGTCCCCAGTGACTATCACATCATCTGGTATATAATACTGTTTAATATATTTGTGGTAAATAACTGTATAAGTGGTTGGACAGATGGACAGATGGACAGATGGGCCGACAGGTGGGTGGGTGGATGGATGGATGGACAGACTACATATAGCTTTCCTTGGTAAAAGAGTATGGATCATTTATTATAGGATTGGATGGATTAAGTGCTTCTAGTGGCTTTGACTTTGAGGTAGGAAACCTCTCTGTGCCTCAGCCTACTTATCTGTCAGTGTTGGGTAATAAAATATCCTATATCTTTTTTTAAAGTTTTTTTAAATTTATTGGACAGAAAGAGAGAGATCACTAGTAGGCAGAGAGGCAGGCAGAGAGAGTGGGGGATGCAGGGTCCCTGCTGAGCAGACAGCCCGATGTGGGGCTCAATCCCAGGACCCTGAGACCATGAACTGAACGGAAGGCAGAGGTGTAACCCACTGAGCCACCCAGGTGCCCCTCCTATATCCTTTTTATAAGGTGTTTTATCAAATACCAAAATAACTATGCATTTAATATTACATACCAAGGAATATGGCAGAGATAATGTTCTTCAAGTGACTTTTGTGTTTTAGGGGATGATGTGATTATAAATAGGATATTGCCACTGAGTCCAAGGCACTTATCATCTAATTGGTGGGGTGAAGAAATAGGAGTTAAAATAAATTCTGATGTAAAACAAATTAAGATATATTAAGATCTGTGTGGTTTGGAGGTCATATTTGGACATACTGACACGTAGATTTAACTATGTCTTATCTATCTCTGCTCTCTTTCTCTGAGATGAAGTCATTGTGATTGGCTTTCTTGCTTATGTAAACATATTACATATTTTTGAATAAATTGTAGTCCTGATAATTCTGATAATTCTGATAATGATTAGTACTGTCATTAGTTGCCACCTCATCGTTAAAAATTCTAAACTGGGCCTACTTTGCAAATTGGAGCTGGAGTCCCTTGGAGACCTGTGTTGTAGATACCAGTATGATCAGGGAATGGTCCCATAGTTTCCTGAGTGCTGTCCAGTAAAGAGTGCTTTTATCACTGGAGAAAATCACTGAAGAAGTAGAAGACGTTAGAATTGGATTCTCTAAAAGAACATTCATTGGAGGCCATATCTCTCCCTTGTCTTGCAAGAGAAAGATACACTTCCATGAATTTTCATTTCCCTTGGACTTTCTGGGTCTCCTTACTTCAGTAAGTGGGAGTGGCCATATCCCTTTATTTCCATGACATATAGGAGAAGCATGGGAAAGAAGATGAATCTTGGCCACTACTGTTCTGTATTATTAAGATCTGAGGAGTGACCTAAGGTAGAAAAGATCTACACGATAGGGTGCTGGGAGAGACAGCATGTCCATGAGAGAAAGGAGTGTTGTAACTGAGCTAGAGTTTAGGCACAGAAGACCACTATGGCAGGGCCTGAAGTGAGAAAGAATCATGAGTAGAGGACAAAGCTGGACATTAACCTACCAAACCCTGACCCTGACCCTGTCCCTGTCCCATTCTAGTTAATGCCCTGGGCTGTATCCCAGAGGATCCAGGGATTTCTTTGATGCATTTGGTAAACCTGCAACAACTCTATCAAGAAAACTTACTTGACTACAACACCTACACCCCTGCCTCTTGTCCCACTTGTCTGCATGAGGGAACAGTGAGAAAATAGATGCATTTGCCTACTGAGGAAGAGAGGGATGCATCGGGAGAGACAGAAGCGACTGCAGTTGTGTTACTGAAAGTATGAATGGACTTGCAGAGGCATTGTCATGGGCCAGGAGGCAGAGGGAAAACCAGTGAGCTGGACATCGTGTGTGTCTCTATGCAGCCTTCCAGGAGACAAAGCAGCAAGCTGGGTTAGCAGGGAGATGAAGGTTGAACAAGCGGAAAATTGGGAGCACCGCAGTAGAGCTACAGCCAGCTATAATGTTCAAGTTATATGTGAAACAATTTTCCACATCAACTCAGGGCCTTTGGAAAGGGGAAAAAAAATCTTTAAAAATGATTCTCATCAGCATCCACAGATCAGTGTTGTTCAGAAGCCAGGAGGGTAACAAGTCTAATATGCTGTGATGGGCACTTAGGTGGGAGAAGTGGAAGCCAAGTGTTCTGCCAGCCATTTGTTCTATTTTTGGTGGTCAGGGAGATGACATGTGAGCTGGCCTTGAAGGATAGGGGCAGCATGTATCTCCCGATTCCACAGCTTCAGCTCATCCCAGAGACCCCTGAACTCCTCAGCTTTATACAAAAACATTAGTGATGGTTGGCTAGTTTGAGCAATAATGGTTTTCTGTACAAATCAAATTGACTGAAGTCTTCCTCATTTTGCCGGGGAGTGTTCAGACACTGGGGAGTAATTTGACCATCCATCTGCATCAAATGTTGCATTACCAAAGAAAATCATTTCTTCAATTGGACACAGGAAGTTCAAGGCTGATTGCAGACACAATTCATCTGTGAATGCAGTTTTCCTTTGCTTGCCCCGATGATTGAATAGTGCATGGAACCCCATGATACATGGAACCTAGGATGTATCTTTTATTTTGAAACCTCAAAAAAGGAAAAAAAAATGATAATACAGTCTCTATGTCATGTCCCTCTCCAGGAGTTTCCCAGGTAGTTTGTTTCAGGAAATGGTTCCTTTTTGTGATATTATCTGTAGCACCCCGTGCAGAAATTAGAAATTGATCTAAGAGCAGAATTATGCAAGCCACCTTCACCACTGCCTGCTGTAACCCAAGAGAGGCAGGAGTGCCTAGAGGTTAAGCTTATCCACTCCGGGGCCAGCCTCTTAGGATTCAAATTCCAGCTCCTCTGCTTATAAACTTACTTTATAAGTTTATAAAGTTACTTAATCCCTCTCTACCCCAGTTTCCTCATTGGTAAAAAGGAGATCATACTAGTACCTGTGTCATGATTGTTTTGAGGACTAGTTGTAAATGACCTCTAAAGCTGTTGACCAATGTTGGTTGTAGCAGACTCATTTCTGAACTACTGATTGCTCCTTAGAGTTCTTGGTTGAATCAACATCAAATCTCTTATCTTTTCTGAAATCTTTCATCACTCTGACCTGTTGCTAACTTAGTTCCCCAAATGGATCACATTAATACTTGACTATATTAAAGTTATGTCTATTAAAGCTCTTAAAACAATGGTGATTAAGATGATTTTAGTAATAGCATTACAACAGCAACAGGAATGGAAATTCTCTAAAAACAGTCACATCAAACAGGCTTTGGTGATTATACGGTCTGTGTTAATTGCTTTGACTATATTATGTCATCTAATCCTTCTCCAAACTCTATACAATTGCAGTTATGATTATTCACATTTTGTGGAAGCAAAAAGTGAGGCTCATAGCAATTAGGTAACTCACTGCACTCTCTGATAAGTAACAGGGCCTGGCTTTGAATTAGATTTGACAACTGTGGGATCTCCAATATTAGTCTAATTATTCCTGTCTCATCTAGCACCCTGCACTGCATTGATTAATTTAAAATATTCTATCTCTCTGTATATTATTACATAGGAGCTGTATTCTTTTTTATTTCTCCTATATACCCTTGTGCAGAACTCAGATCTTTCTTTTTACATTATGCCAAGCCCCTTAACACTATTTATAACTTCTTTGTCTTTACCCCATCCCTGGTCATTTGGCATTGAGACACCACTCTTTCTCTTCATCCCAGCCCTCCCTTTTAACTAAAGTCCAGTCATATGGGGATCCTCAACCGCTCATTTTTCTTGGACTGAATACCAGATCTTTCCCTTGGCTTGTAAGCCCTGCAACATCCAGCCCCACTGACCTCTTCGATTGCATGTGACTTGCTGTTCCCTCTTGTTCACATTTTGGCCACCGTAGCTTTTTTGTTTGTTTATTTCTGTTGCTAAAATACTCTTTGATGAGTCAAATAAAAGGGACTCTGATATTCTATCTGTGCCTGAATGTTTCATCTTTCCCCATTTTCCCGGGCTCCCCAGTGTTTCCTAGAGATCTGACACCTGCCAGTATTTCATACTGGACCCTTTCCTGAGGAGGACCCTCCCTTCCCTTCTAGACCAACTGCCACTTTGTGTGTCTTCATGGTGCCCAGCCCTCTGCTTCATAGCACCTGTTACACATTGTCTCTCCCACTAGGTTCTAAGCACTCTGAGGGCAAAGGCCAGGTCTTTTACTGTCTAGGGGCCCTTGTGACACATGAAAATGATTCATTTTAACTATGTATATTAGTGTGCTTAAAAGGGCCCTTCAGTTCACTCTCATTAAAAAAATCAATTATGTTTTCACTATAATAGAGAAGATGGGATTTCATGATTTCTCTCTCTCTCTCTCTCTCTCTCTCTCTCTCTCTCACACACACACACAATTTTCCAATTAATGGTTTTTCCAAGCAGTTTTTAGTCAACTAAATGCAAAATTGATGTCATTAGCTAAGGGTCTATCTAATGGGACCATACCAGGGGACTCAGTGTCCCAAGGTATCTTCATGGATGCTATCTTTTGTTATTTAGAATCTCTTACCATGTAACTTGCTGTGTATGTTTCCTCTCATCATAGCCATGCTCTCAACTCTACAGAATGCAATACACCTGCCTTGGGTACTGCCCCTCTGCACTCCTAGATCCCTTGTTTATCTGGGCTTTTGCATACTCTGTTCCATGTCTCAATGTGCTCTCCTTTCTAGTCATCCCTTTGGGAGTGCCATTTAAAGAGCATAGATGTGGAGTCAGAAGTGTTCAAGTCACATTCATCAAAAGTCAATGTCACTGCTGGTTCTCCAGGGAATACTGTGAAGGTAACCAGAGATGAGGACTGATTTATAATAGGTACTGAGTAAATACTATCCCTCCACCATAGTCCATTGTTCAGAATACCGAAGGCAAGGAAGCTTTCTTGGAAGGCACCCATACAGTTTGACTTTCCACTTCTACATTGTGCATCCCTCATCTGTTCACTGGCATGGTTCTATAACTGTCTCACATGTATATGTCTGGTCTTTCAAATAGATTGCTCATACCCAAGGGCAGAAAACTTGTGTCATGCTAAATTTATTCTCATCCACACAGCCCATTAATATGTTAAGCGAATATTACAGTAGCTTAACTTTTATAGAATGGAATTTATATCATGCACTATATATCAGCTGTCTAGTATTGTGTGAGGGTATTAAGTATACCTCCTCATTAATCTCTGTGATAAAGATATTAAGCCTCCGTGAATTTCTAACTTCAGCTTACTAACTAAGCACATAGTCATTTTGGTAATAAGGAGCTTTGGCTTAAAGGAAGTATCCGTATGGGAGGAAAGATTCTGTTAATGTATTCATTTTAATCCTATCACTGCATGACTACATTAACACACCTATATCATTTTATTGTTGATTTACGCATGCAGGCATCAATATCTTTGACAAAATTTTTAACGATGGGAAAATATTCACAATATAATATTAATTGAAAAGAGGAGGGCATAAAATATGTAGTGTGATCTCAGCTCTGTATAATGTAAAATTATAAATTACATACTAGAAGGGAAGTCATTAAATATTAACAGAGACTGACTTTAAGTGTGATTTTTATATGATTTTTGAATTTTTTACATTCATTAGCATTATTTTCAATCCATATAATAAATGCTTATTGCTTTTGAAATCAGAAGATTTCAAAATTTATTTATTAGATAGATGTGAGACCTACATAATATAAACATATTACAAATTCTTAATAAAATTACAATATTCCATGTGAAAATTGGAAATATATTCATTTATTACTTAATGTGTTTTTTTTAAAGATTACTTATTTATTTGACAGAGAGAGATCACAAGTAGGCAGAGAGGCAGGCAGAGAGAGAGGAGGAAGCAGGCTCCTGCCAAGCAGAGAGCTCAATGCGGGACTCGATCCCAGGATCCTGAGATCATGACCCGAGCTGAAGGCAGAGGCTTAACCCACTGAGCCACCCAGGCGCCCCTTAATGTGTTTTTTAATTAAAAGTTTTTTCTTGAGTGTCCATTATGTGCTTCCACTGGTGGTGTATAGTACAGGTTATTGGGCACAGAGAAAATGACAGCAAAAAGTCATCATGTGGATTCCTCAAGTATCTGCCATTATATTGGTGACAGAAGAAAAGCAAGTTCAAGTCTAAAATGTATGAAAAGTGAAAGTGAATCAATACAGTGTATTAGTCAGGGTTCTCCAGAGACACAGATTCAACTGGGTATGTATAAATATATCTATTCTCAGGTACTGGCCCTCAGGATTATGGAAGCTGCAAATTTCTGTCATGAGCTCTCAGAAAGCTGGAACCCAGGAAACTGGGTAGTACAGTATGAAGGCCTAAGAGCCAGAGAGCCAGTGGTCTACAACAGTCCTGGTCAGCAGGTGGAGAATCAGGACTTCTGAGAGCAGAAGATTGAGGTCCTAGCTCAGCATTCAAAAGGGAAACCCTCTTTCCTCCACCTTTTTGTTCTATTCAGACCCTCAACAGGTTGGATGATGCCCATTCATGCTGGGGAGGGTGATCTGTGCTAGTCAGTCCATTTAAGTTAGTCAACTCAAAAGCTAATCTTATCCAAAGCACCCTCACACACAAAAGAGATCATGTTAACCAAATATCTGGGCATCCTGTGTCCCTGTCAATTTGACCCATAAAATTAGTCATTGAATATATTAAATGAGGGCCACAACATATTTCAAGGAATTTGATAAGAAAAATGAGCTGGAAAGGATGATATATGCTACATAAGCAAAGAAGAAGAGAAAGTGTGTGTGTGTGTGCATGTGTGTGAATGCATGTGCATGTCTATGCTCTGATGTGGCCTGGTGCTGTGCCTGTTGGGGGTCTGTGTATGTAGATATGTGCTGGTGTGTGTTTGTGTTGGTATGTATGTGGAGGAGCTTGGCAGGGAGTCAGCTGTCATCACATAAATAGACAGTACTGTTCAGGAGGGTGGATCTTGAGGGAAACAGACTCAAATGTTTTGGTGATCACCCTGCCCCTGAGAGGTAAACCATAAATTGAATTTCAGTCTGATCACAACAGAGATGAAGTCAGCAATACACCCATTCACACATGCACATGTTTGCACACACACTAACACATCCAAAGATTCTGAGATAAGCAAGATCTTACCAATTCCCCTTTTTATTAATAAATCTTAAAAATAGGGTGCCTGGGTGGTTCAGTCCATTAAACATCTGCCTTTAGCTTAGGTCATGATCCCAGAGTCCTGGGGTCAAGTCCCGCATCAGGCTCCCAGCTCAGCAGGGGTGTGCTTCTCCCTCTTCCTCGGCCTGCCACTCCCTCTGCTTGTTCTCTGTCAAATAAATAAAGTATTTTTTTTTAATCTCAAAATTAAAGAGAAGGATTTATACAAACACTATCCAGGGAAAGTATTTCTCTGACTCAAGGATGTGCCATTAGCTCTGCCATTCTAAGCACTGTAACAAAATATTAGGCATACCTGTCATTGTTTTAGTATTAGAAATGTGTACTTCCTGGACTCATTTCTTTTTACATACACCATCTCGCTTACTTTCACAGAAATCTTCAAGGCATATACAATTCTTATCCTGTTTATAAAATATGGAATTAAAGCTTCATTTAAGCTTTCGTCAACTTATCCCTAGACACACTTTAGCCTCCCTTAATTCAGCTTGTTCCACTGGCAACCCAGCAGACATCTTGTTTCCCTCTGTGCTTTACCATCCCAGCTGGTCTCTCGGAGATACGGCCATTTACTCCACACACAAACGTTGTTACATTATTGGATACATGTCACTAGTCTGGATTCTATTGAAGGGAAAAAAGTTATATCATAAAAAGAATAAAGGGCTTCAATTAAGAAGTCTTTAAGACCCTATTCTGTCACCTGCTGATGGAGTGCTCGAGTAGGAGGCAAAGTTCTCTAAATTCTACTAGTCTCAGACTCAAAATGGATTTGGAAAATAAATGGCATATCTGTGTTAAAATAGATGATTGTTCAGCAAATGTTCACCCTCTCCACCCCCATCCCCATGAGAACAGAATATTACCCTCTATATTTGCCTTCTAGGGCTACTGTACATAGCAAATCACCACAGACTTGGTGGCTTAAAAAACAGAAATTTATTTTACACAGATCTGGAGGTTAGAAGTCCAAACTCAAGGTGCTGGCTGGGTTGCATTCGGGCAACTTCACTCTCCCTGGCTTGTAGATGCCCACCTGTTTCCTGTGTCCTCATAAGACCTTTTGCTCTGTGGGCATTCTTCTGAAGTCTCTTCTACTTCTTGTAAGGACATTAATCCTTTTGGATTAGGGCCAGCTTTATTGCATCATTTAGCCTTAATCGCCTCCTTAAAGACCTTAAAGACCCTGTCCCCAAATACAGTCACATTGGGTGTTAGGGGGTCAGGATTTCAACATACAAATTTTGGAGAACACAACACAGCACAGAATACCTATTTCCCAATTTATGGGCATAGCACTTACTGTGGCCTCATGGCAGGTGGAATATTCTTCCTCATCTCTTGATTTGGGGCTCATGTATGCAATCTACTTTAAGTGGGACATTAGTCAGGTGACATTGGTAGGGACTTAAAAGTTTCCCACACGTTAGGCTCACTTTTCTAAACTTCTGCCGTGGCATGAGAGGGACCTGCCCTGGGTATCTGCATCAACACAGAAGAATGAATAACCATAGAACAGAGAAATCCAACCTGCAGAGTTGCTTTAATTGGCCTGTAGGAATGTGAGTATGATAATGTATGTTTTGTGCTGATCTTGGGGTTGTTGACCATGTAACATTATTGTGGTGTGGCTAACCTATGCATCATCCATTCCCCTATTCCCTCATTGATTAATTCATCAACTACCTAAATGCTGCCATATTCTACTTGAGCCAAAAATATCAGACAGGTTAAGAGAATTGGCCAGGTTCACCCAGCTAGTAAGTTATGGAAACATACTAGCCCTTGTCGGGACCAGTTACCTCCCTGGAGTATCTGCTCACTCAAAAGAGAAAGATATGCTACTGCCTGGTCTCTAAAATATTACAATTTATTCACTAAATAAACACTGTTTATTTCAGTACAAATAATTATTTTTTCTGAGTGACTTAAAGAGCTGGTGATGGTAACCAGACATTCTTACCTTTTCATGCATTGACGTTACTATTCCTGAGGGTGTGAACACGTCCTGGCATTATTCACTCATGATTAGACTGGATAGGACAAACAGGGACCACTTTGTGTTGATGATTCTGTGCCCCACAAGGGAGATGATCTTAAGAGAGTACCAATATGAAACATGAGTGGTCAAAGCAAATGATCTCTAATCACTCTTTTACTCTAAAATTCTAAAATTTGATGATTATCGTATGTCTCTATTGCTGAGTTCATAACCACAGACTGTGCCCTTCAGATATTTACTATTAATCAACATCTTGAAAAATCACAGGGAAAGTTTTACTACCTGCAAAGTTTTACATTGCTTAGAATTCTAAGTACTTAATATTACTGTGATGCCTGATAGTTTCCAGTGTATTTCCAAAGTGTCTTATCTCCTTACATCCATAAAAATGCTCTGTGAAGTAGAAAGGGCAGAATTTTAATCCCAACTTAATGGTTGAATGGACAATGTCCCTGAGTAGTATGCAAGTGGTTCAAAATTAGATGGAGGTAAGGGCATTTTTAGAGCTGGAAATCAGCTCCCCCAATTTGTAGTAGAGGCATGTCTTGGGATACTCTTTCTAAAGAGAGCACAGACATGTTTACGGTATGCAGACAGAAACATTTTCATTCCACTTATTATTCATTCATTAATGCAGTGATTCTTTTGTTAATTAATGCATTCTTTCCTTCAAAGAGTATTCAGAGAGTGGTAAGCTGTGAAGGTTTAGATCTCAGATCTGCTAGTATTTAGTTGTATGTGGTGCCACTTTCTTTGTTGGCAGAATGAAGTTCATCACAGAACCTACCTCATAATTTTGTAAAAATGATGGAAAGTTAATGTGTACCAGGGCTGAGGGCAGCACCTGCTCTGCAGTACATACCGTATACTGTTTCCATGCTTCTGCACTGTCTTTGTTTGGCACAGAGAGAAAAAAGGAAAATAAAATTTAGGTCCTGCTTCATATATGAAAATAGGGGGAGTCAAATGAATAAGCTCATGACTTTTTTGGGTTTATCTTCATAATTTTACAGAATACTTGTACAATGTTGAGCTACACTCTGAAAGTAGGTGACCTCAGTTCTAAGCGGTCTCTGGTAATCGTGACTTAAAATTCTGACCTGTGAGTTCAGGCAATATTCTGGGAGCTTGAGAGTTAATGTGCATCTGTGACTGCTTGCCAGGGCCCCACTCTCCATTCTTCTGCTCCTGGTCAAGGATACTCCTTAGAGGAATCTCCCCCAGGGAGTACCAGCTGCTCAGTGGGAATGGTCTCACCTACATCCCTATCCCTGACCTCAGGCCTTGGTCTCCTATTGCCAGCTATCTGGTGACCACAGTGGCAAGTCAACTTCAGGATAAGGCTGACTCCCTGGGAATCAATGGGAAAAGAAGGAAAGAATCATATTATTTTATGTATTTTTGACTTGATAAATCAGTCTCAACCCAAGATCTACTCCAATTCTGGACTTCATAGCAAATAAGCCAGTGTATCCGGTAACTAACATCTATTGTTTAAGCCAGTTGGAGGTGTGCTATGACTTACACCCATATTTACTTTAGCTGATATAGGATATGACTTAGATACATAAAGCTGGGAAAGTGGAGTTCATGGAGTCAAGTGCAGAGCCCCATAGGCATCCAGGGGTTGTGTCTCACCACAACTGTCAACATCGTCTTCTCCAGCCCATATCTCCACGTCAGAAGATGAGCAATCAGCTTTGACCTCAATCATCCATTCTCTTCAGTGTTGGATTTATCTGTGAAATAGATGTGGGCTTGCAATTCTTATTCCTGGGTGTTTGTGACTTAAATTTCATTTATCCTCATTCCCATGCTCTAGCCTATATTACATAAAAATGACTCTACTCTGCCATTCATATTCACTTTCTGGCACAAAAAGTGATCTTCTGTCTACCTACTACTATATATCAGGTTTGTACCCAATTAATAAAATGCATTAATAAATATTAATGCATTAATAGTTATTGAGAACCCAAATTTTCATAAAAAGAGGACTAAAAGGTAAATGGGTCTTGAATAAATGTTTCAACAACCAGTATGACCAGTAAGACTCAAATTCTAGAAAGGGTTTCTGGTAATTTCACTTCAAGCTTTTTTTTCTTCTTACTCTCAGTCTTCTGAAAATGTTAAAGAGATTTCCAGGTTCAAGGCTTGATTTGATTTATTTGTTTCCTGCCCATTAAAATATGTAAATAAACAGTAAAAACCTCATAACAACTGACTTGTCTTATAAAGACATCCAGTTCTTTCTAACTTAAGCTGAAAAATCTTGATGCTCTTTGCATTGGTTCTCCTCTGTAAAATTGGTCTCACATTTATTATTGTATGAATTAAAATGTCTATTTTTAAAAGTCTCATATTTCTTCCTCTGGATCTTATCGCTATCTGGTCCTGCCTGCCTGATTTTCCATGGTGACTTAACTAATTTATTTCCATCTTCTCATAGCAAATGAAATTTCCCTAACCTTTCTCTGTGAGACATTACAAAGGATATTACTCACAGTGCTTAATTCCTTCCCACCTTTCTGGCAATTATATGCTCAGTGAGGTATTGTTAAAGGCTACAGAGAATTCTCTGGGTGGTATATAAACCCAACTTCAACCAGAAGAAATAGAGCTCCCTGTGGTTTGCCTTATTTTCAGAATTATATCTACTGCAGTGTTTATTCTATTGGCTGTATATTTTACACTTGTGTTTCCATCCCTTTTGAAATCTCCACTTTGCTGTATTTGTCAGGCTCGGATAGAAGGGGGCATATGGGCATAAGCCATTCTAGTCTTTCTTTGAAGACCAACAGAAATAGAACTTCACATTTATTGGATTCCTATTATTAGCTAAGCACTTTACAGATTATTTAGCAATTACATTATTAAATAATAATACTAATAGTGAATTATATCTCCAGGCTGTACTCTGCTCTGAACTCTTGATTTATATATTTTAGCTGTTTAGTTGGCCTCTCCCCTTAGATGGTCAGTGACATTTCAGGGTTATCTTATCCAAATTAAATGTTCTCTCAATCCTGATTTTTCCAAAAATTTTTCTATGTCTATTTCTTATTTCTCTTTCCCATATGCACATTCAGTCCACCTCAAGTCTTGTTATATCTTTCTTAGAAATATGTCCAAAATCTCATAAATTCTCACCACCTTTACCAGTATCACACCTGGTATAAGCCATGATGATATCTGGCCTTGACTGTTGTGTTGTCTTGATAACTTTTTTTTTTTCCTCTCATTTCACCAACAGATCCATTCTCTGCATTTCTTTATTCTGCTGTGTGCCTTGAATGGTTGGTCTTAGTGGTCTGTACCACAACACTGGCTTGCTGATTGATTTTCACTGTATTCAGTTAATGAGAGCACCAGCTGAAGATCAGTAGAGGCAAAGATGGGTAAAATTATAAGGATATTTCTTCTTTGCACTGTCTGTCTTGGAGCAATTAATCTGGCATCATCTTTGTCCTCTAAGAGTATATAGTTACTTCTACATACCCCATGCTCTTCATTTTTATTTTTTTTAAAGAATTTATTTATTTATTTGACAGAGAGAGAGATATCACAAGTAGGCAGAGAGGCAGGCAGAGAGAGAGAGAGGAGGAAGCAGGCTCTCCGCAGAGCAGAAAGTCCAATGCGGGACTCCATCCCAGGACCCTGAGATCATGACCTGAGCCGAAGACAGAGACTCAACCCGCTGAGCCACCCAGGTGCCCCTACTCAATGCTCTTCAGATCCAGCCATCCCTGAGCTCTGACAGTACTGATCCTTACTTTAAATCTTTAACCCTATGGGGATGCCTGGGTGGCTCAGTGGGTTAAAGCCTCTGCCTTCCGCTCAGGTCATGATCTCAGGGTCCTGGGATCAAGCCCCGCATCGGGCTCTCTGCTCAGCGGGGAGCCTGCTTCCTCCTCTCTCTCTCTCTGCCTGTCTCTCTGCCTACTTGTGGTCTGTCTGTCAGGTAAATAAATAAAGTCTTTTAAAAAAAAATCTTTAACCCTATGGTAGCATCGGCTTAGAGTTGTTGCTAGTCTGGGTATTTCAAAATCCCTCATTTGGTCCCTTAACTCTGTTCACATCTCTGTCCCCTTGCTAAAGTATTTTCATTTGAACTATAAATAGGGGTGTGCCTGTTTAGAATTCTGCCTGATAGAGTAGCTAAAACCAAAGAACACTCAACACTGTACCTACATACTTGTTGAATGTATCAATGATCTCCTTACAGATGAGAAACCTATGGCATAAATGGTCTCATTACACAAATTATCTCCAGATGGCAGAAAGGGTAGAGTTTGATTTTTGGGTCAAAGCTTTGGATGAGCAAATGGCTACTGAATTTGATGGTTATAGAAACAATAATGATTACAAAGTTGTGAGACAGGTTGAGTGCTTTTAACTGTTCTAGAAAACTTACAAAAATGACAATATTTTTTTCAGATTTTATTTATTTGACACATAGAGAAAGAGCACAAGCTGGAGATGTGGCAGGAAGAAGGAGAGGGAGAAGCAGGCTCCCCGAGGAGCAGGGAGCCCAATGCAGGACTCGATCCCAGGACTCTGGGATCATGACCTGAGCCAAAGGCAGTCACTTAACTAACTGAGCCACCCAGGTGCCCCCGCCAAATGACAATAAACTTATATCTTTCAATTCCCTACCCAAAGAAGTGCTGGACCAGAAAGTTTCTAAGCCATCTAAAAAGTTACTTATTATCTTGTGCAATTTTAGCATAGTTTTATCATTGGAAGGATTTCAGCAAGTGCAGAATTTTGTAGATAATGAATTCCCTCCTCACAATCTGAGTAAACCAGACATCCCTTTTATTAAAAACCCTGCATAAATTTCACCTGGACAAGGTGCTTCATAAAAGAATGCCTACTCTATTTCAAATTCTTCCTCAACACTTTCCCCCCCCCCAGACCCATAATGAAAGTAAAATTCCAGTATGTCCAAGGAAACAACTGCAAGGTCTACTCTAAGTGGAGAGAAATATACATAAAGGAATTACAAAAATCTTGTGAACTTTTATCATCAACAAATTGGGAAGCATATGTAGGAATAGATCCTAGTTATAAAAGATCAAAAAGGACACAATATAAGATTATATGAGAAAAAAACCTTTACTAATATGTGTGTGTTCAACCAAGATTTAGAATCGCATGTGTTAGCTTGAAGGACAGGTAACATTTACAATAAATTATTTGGTGAAATAATGGAAGCCTAAATAAGCTGTGGTCTATAATCTAAAAAGTTGACATGCCAGAACTTAACTTCCATGCTTTAGAGGAAAGAATCACCTGAAGTGAATATCAGGGGAATATTGGATGTGATACAGTCTGGGTAAACTCAGTCACATCCTAAAAATAACTCTGGGAAGGCCCATGGGAAATTCTCCTCACCAAGCCATTAAAAATTTATGGTTGAAGAAAACACTAGCATCTTGGAAGTTTTGTGGTGATGCTCCTATATGGACTGAAAATGGTGGAGTGAAATTCTATCAAGGAATTGGGCTCTCTGATTTAAGTGAGAGTAGTAAAACCTCATAGTAGCAAGGTGTAGGTGCTGGAGATACTTAACTCTCAGAGATAAGACTGGCACATTACTATAAAAGATTTCAAGGATGGAGTGTTTCAGCCCATGGGAATCTGTGATGACAACTAAATGATTTTCTATCCAAAGTAACAGCACAGATGTGCAGCTCACTGAGGGGTATCTTGATGCATACAAACCACAGATCTGGGGAACAGAAACCTGATTTGAGAAGCTAAAGTGAAAATGTATGACCTGAAGTCTAATTCTCACAGCTATGTCAGAACCAGAGGCCCCTGAATGAAGAGGAGGCTAGATATATTTGAAGATGATGTTCAGGGCAGCTGCATTTATTCCTGCCTTAAATGCATCCTGTGGCTCTCCCTCTAAGCTTTTCCCCAAGGCACCTGGAGCCATTTAACAAGGTTACTGTATACTGGAGAACGGGATATACCTAGACCTTTGGGAGTTCTGAGTTAATCCACCAGAATCTGAAGAATCTGTAGGTCAGAATGAGAGCTTACAGAGATCAGGCAATAGATGGAAAGCTGGCCTAAGTCAGTCACACAGGGGATGCTGAGAGCCCAAGAACTCATTCTGTGGTTGTTCCCTTCATTCTTCAACGGACAGCTGACGAGAATCTCCATCTTGATACCTTAACCTGTTGAGTTATCCTCCAAGACTGATTTTGAAAAATGACTATAGATTATAGTGAACTCCATCAGGTATTAACACTCATCGTGGAATGTATTCTGAGGGTGGCCTCTTTACTCAGGCAGATCAAACAGGTTCTGGCAATAGTATAAAGCCATTAGTTGACTGATCAAACAATTGATTTCTCACTCCCAATTGATATATTCAATCGGGAGGAGTCCAATGTCACCTGGCAAGGACAGCAGTATTCCTTCATGGTGTTACCTCAGGATTATATCCACTTTAGTGTGCTCTTTCTTGACACAGTATGTAATAACATAAGCATACTAATTTTTCCCAACACATCATGCTGTTATATAACAAAGACAACATTTTGCATTAGATAAAGGAATATAGAAAAGCCTAGGTGCTTTAATAGGAAACATTTGCCAGAGAAATTTCAGTGGTATTTATACATTAATGAGGTTTCTAGGGACCTTGTGGTCTGGGCTAGGTTTGGATATAGATAGTCTCTAAGATAAACGGCATGTTGTTGTACCTTGTCCCATCCAATATGGGAAAAAAAATAAGTCATAACCTTTGGGGATTTGAATTTTGGAGATTATTTGTGCCATGTGTGGGTGCTACTCTGATCCATTTAGGGAATAATAAATCTATTTTTTAAAAGATTTTATTTATCTATTTGAGAGAGAGAGAGAGAGAGTGGGAGGGGCAGAAGAAGAAGAAAGAAAGAAACCCAAGCGGACTATGCTGAGTGCAGAGCCCGACAGAGGGCTCAATCCCACGACCCTGAGATCAGACCCAAAGGGAAACTAAGAGTTGGACACCTCACGCATTGCCCCACCAAGTGCACCTAACATATATGTATATTTTTTTAGGTATCAGATTTTATTTAGTTAGAGTTTAGTTAAGTTTTAGAAAATAATCAAGCATAAAATACAGAAAGTGGTGAAGGGTGTAACCTGGCGATTAACAGACCTCTACCCCTGGGGCTAATAATACATTATATGTTTATTAAAACATTAAAAAAAGATTATTAAAAAATACATAAAATGTCCATATACTTTCCCATGCTCATACTTAACTTACCTCTATTATCAACATCTTGTACTTATGTGGTACCATTGTTATAATTAAATGTATTGATACGTTATTATTAACTAAGGTCCATGGTTCACATTAAGGTTCACTCTTTGGGTTGTAATGTCCTGTGGGTGTTGACAAATATGTAGTATCATGCATCCGCCATCACAGTGTCATGCAGAATAGTTCTGCTGCCCTAAAAATCTCTAGTGCTCCACTTATTCATCTTTCTCTCCCTCCCTCAAACCTTTGGCAACCATTGATCATTTTTCTAATTGTGGAGAAATACACATAAAATACAACTCACCATCCTATCCATTCTTAGCTGTCTAGTTCAGTGGTAGTAAGTTCGTTCATATTGTTGTAAAATCAGTCTCCAGAACTGTTTTCATCTTGCAAAACTGAATCGGTGCCCATCAAGCAACGCCTGCCCCTTCTTCTGTCCTCCCAGCCCCAGGTACCCACCACTCTACATTCAGTCTCTATTCAGTTGACCCCTCCAGGTCCTTCATATAAGTGCAGCCATACTGTATTTTCCTTTTATGGCCTGTTTATTTCCCTTAGCAGAATGTCCTCAAGCCATCCATGTGGTCAGAATATCATTCTTCACCAAGACCACATGATATGTCATTGCGTCTACGTATCACATATTTTTTTTTACTCACTCATCCATCAGTGGGAAGTAAGGTTGCCTCTACCTTTCAGTTATCATAAATAATGCTACAATGAACATAGGTGTACAGACAACAATTCAAGATCCTGCTTTGAGTTTTTTGTGTGTATATTCAGAAGTGGGATTCCTGGATCCCACTACTTTTAATTTTTTGAAGAACCACTATGCCATTTCCCATGGGAGTTACCCATAAGTCTGGCAGATTTGAGGGCTACTATCCATGCTCATTATTTGATGCAAGATGCCCTGACACATGGGCCTTATAACCCAGCAGTTCTAATGGTACCTCAAGTGACGAATCAGATGGGGATACTCTATAGTGCCTCTACTCAGACTAGAGTAGTAATCATAGCCTAAACTATGTTTTTAGAATTAAAAACCATGTTTTCTGTACTTTTGCTTTCCTTCGACCTACCAGACTCTCATGGAGCCAGAATATTTAACCTTGGAGCACTGAGAGACTATGCTTGCTAAGCTGCCCAGCATGAGCTCAGTGTTATCTGATTTAAAAAATCACGAAGCTGGGTGTGTACAATAGCATTCATCCATAAACGGGAAAGGATTTGGTTGGGATCAGGCCTGTGCAGATCTGGAAATCATAAGTAAATGAGACTAACAGAGGGCTCATGTTCCTCTAGTCCTTAATCTTCCTATTGCACTATTTTCCCTCAACTTCCACACGTAGACCCTTAAGGAGTCTTACAGGTGGGCCTTTCTATTAATTTGTCATGAGCTGAAAGTGAGCATACTGCATCCAAGCTGTTCTGACAATGATGTCTGCGGACAAATCATCTCCAAATAAGTGGTAGCTTAAAATCACTTCTGGGCACCTGGATAGCTTAATCGGTTAAGAGGCCAATTCTTGATTTCAGCTGGGGTCATGATCTTAGGGGTCTTGAGACTGAGCCCCTGGGGAGTCTTTTTGGTTTTTTCTCTCCCTCTGCACCTCCCTTTTCCTCTTGCCTGCCCCCCCTTCACACACTCTCATAAATAAATAATTTAATTATGGAGGGTACGTATTGCATGGAGCACTGGGTGTGGTGCATGAACAATGAATTTTGGAACACTGAAGAGAAATAAAATAAAATAAAATAAAATAAATAAATAAATAAATAAATCTTATCAAAAAAGGTAAATAAAACAACCACTTCTCGTATTACTACCTGTCATAACTCCAGCAGTGGGCAGAGCTCATCCAGGCAGTTTCCAGTGAGAGTCTCCCCATTGTCTCAGTCAGAGTCTAACTGGGGCTGGAGTCTTGCCAAGATTTGGTCAGCCACACACCTAGTGGTTGGGATTGGCTGTTGCCCCAAAATCAGCAGACTAAAACAGATTGCATCCCCTGACCATTTATCGCATCATGTGGTTGCTTCTTGTAGTTCCTCCTGCATGGGCTTTTCACAGGATGCCTCAGGTCTCCAAAGGCATGTCCATGAAAGACAGATAGAATTTTTTTTCTTTTGGTGATCTATCCCCAGACACTATAGAACATCATTTTTACCATTTTCTCTTGGTCAAACAGTTCACAAGCCCCCACCCAGTTTTAAAAGAAGGAAACAGATACCTCACCTCTTGATGAAAATGGTGTCAGTTCCATTGTAAGAAAATTGAAGAACATGAAGAAATATATATACACATGCACACACAGAGTCGATGACCATTATTGGCAATAGTTATGTCCTATACAGTTGTCCTGGACACTGAATTAGCAAATACTGAACCATTTCTCCTAGGAAAATAGAGTTAGTTTCTTGCAAGCTTCTAAGTCACATATTTTCATCAATTAATACATTAGAAAAAGGAAAAAAATACATAACTTTGCTTTATTCATGTTTTATTTTAAAGACACCTTATTTAACAAATACTGTTTATTCACTAAAATTGAATTCATGGTCAACAGCACTATAACTCATGTCTGAATGAAACTGATCTAAAAAGTGCTTTTCCCTGTAAGGTATAATAGGAAAACAGTAGACAGCAGTTCAGGACTATGCTTGGGGCACATTTAAAAGAATAAAATTACCAAGAAAAGCACAAATATTGTTAAAATCATGGCCCTACACAGATCACACACACACACACACACAAAAAAAAAAAAAAAAAAAAAAGGGAAGAAAGAAGTTAGTTTTATAGTATGAGAGCTAAAATGACAAAGCATGGCATGCCTTCTCTGACTTTATCCAGGAAGGTACATGCTAGATAATTCAAAATTTTTTGCCACTCTAGGCATACCTGTGAGTTTCGCATACTCTAGGAGTCCCACAAAGGCACTGGGATGATTGATTTTGGAGTTACAAATACATTTTCAAGGTAAATTAACTAACTAATATAGAGTCCTAGAATAAAGATGATTAACCCCAGATGAGTGTATGTCTGCATGTTTAGAAAATATGATCTGTTGCACATCACACTCAGGAGTAGCCCAGAAAACTGTGTTGAATAAAGTCTTCTCAGTGAGTGTCAGGACTTCCAGCAGTGTGTCAGGTTGTCTACTCTGTATGTTTTGAAAGATGGAACTTGTAAAGAATAAGGTCAAAACATTAATACTAAGTGGTAGGATGTAAAGCTACATTTATGCACCTCTCAGAATAGATACTCTTGTTCATGTGCAAGCTCAGCTCAACTGCAGAGATGAGTAAGTAGGTGGAAATGCTGACCTGTTCTGCAAATGCCAGTCAGCCTTTTATATCAGTTATTCTGGTACCTGCTACATGGATCTGTGGATGAGTGATCACCAAGACGGGGGAATGCTATACATGGATGCTACAGTTTGGCAACTGAAGAGTGCCCAAATTGCCAAGACCAGAGGCTACACCTGAGGCCCTGGTAGGGTTCCGTGAGTAGACTAAATGGATAGCTAGGCATACAGAGGTTTTACTGGTCCCTCTTCTATCTCAGAAAAGGAATAGATACATATTCGGGATATGGACTTTCTTTTCCTGCCCTCAAATCTTTTGCCATCTTCACCACTAAAGGGATGCCATTCACATTGATGTTCTACCACTCAACGTTGCTCCTTAGTAAGGAAATAATTTTATAGCAAACAATATTTGACCGTGCACTTATGCCCATAGGATCCACGGTTTTATCATGTATCCCATCATGCAGAAGAAGCTGGCTTGCTGAGAAACTGGTATGCTCCATCAGCACCTAAGATAGAGTCTTCAGAGAAGCTGGGATATTGCCTTCCAGTATGCAGAATAGGCCAACGTATGTTGCCATTTTCCTTTTGGTAGAAATATATGGACCAAGAAGCAGGACTCCGTATGAAGGGTCTCTTCTATTAGTATGTATATTAATAGCCTTCTATAATCTTAATATTCTTTCTTTACAACCTTGAGTTTGATGAGTTGAAAGTAAGGTATACGAAAGCTGATAACTTCCCCTGGCCACTTGCATCCTTGTGTTACTGAGAAAAGAAATAGATTAATATATTAGCTAGCACAATTGACTCTGATTTCCAAAGGAATATTAGTTGTAATCTAGAATCTAGGGGATTTTAGGGTTTTTCCTTAATACTCTTATATTCAATAACAACTTACTAATGAAAGGTTATGACTAATAGGGATGGGACAAACAAGGACTCAAATCCTGTGATGATACATTTATAAAATGGAAATAATCAAAGTGTAATTTTCTCATGGAGGGGTGATGATTAAAATAAGTTAATAGATGCAAGATCTTTACAACAGCACTAGAGAATATCATGTACCTATTTTGTTGATAATTGTACTCTTATTTTTGTCTCATATGTCTAAGGTACCAAGTTAAATAAAATCCAGTTACACTAAAGAAAAAAAAACAACAATAAATATTATATATTTCTACCAATTTTTCCCTCCCAATTCTCCATCCACCTATTTTTCTCACAATGTCCACTACCCTCCTGAATATAGTCCAGTTCATCCTCAAATACTTTTCCTCTTTCTTTCCTCTTTCATAGATTCCAAAAGGTATTATCTTTCCATATAAAGGCATGTCTTTCTTGATGTACTTTATGCCCTTCCCCATCCCCATGTACATCCCTTAGAGTCTGCTCTGACCTTTACTTACATTACTTGGAAGTGGAACACTTGCCCTGCTCCCTGGTTTCTGGTGTGTGCACCATTGTTAATTACCATTGTGGTAAGTATTCATCATCCCAAATCATCCATTTTCAAGTTTTTTCTCAGAAGCTCTCTGAGGACAGGAAGAGAGAGAGAGAGAGAGAGAGAGTGTGTGTGTGTGTGTGTGTGTGTGTGTGTGTGTGTGTGATAGGTGTATTTATATTTATATTCTGGTAGGTATTACCTAATAGGTTTTCAAAACCTTGAATGAATCAATTAATTAATTAATATGTGAAAGAATGCACAAGTATTCAGCTTGATCATAATCTCCAGTAATTTGTCTGTAAAACTGAATATATTAGAAAGTTGGGTAAGGTGGATCAGCTGTGAGGGAAAGTGCTTCTCCATGTTTCTACATAATTGGCTTACCAGTCTGCCTCCCCTCTCACTTGCCTGCTCTGTTGTGTGCCTCTCCATCTGTTACCAGGGACCACTGCTATCTCACCCTATGTGTCCCTCTCCCATGTTTGCCTTCTCATATCACTTACTAATTTCCACTCCTTCCTTTAATAACTTTTATAAACAAAGATTGCTCATGGCTAGTACTTTTAGGTTATTTCTTATTTTAGAAAGTTCTACAATTCAGAAAGTGGTTTTGATGTCCTTTGGCCTTTGTAGACACTTTAAAAATGATGGTACAGTGAGTTCAGTGACCCTAATGTGAGGAAGAATGCTCTTGGTTTTTATTTACCCAAAATAAATAAGGATAAAAAACCAAAAAAGAAAGGAATCAACATGTGCAGGAAAGTCATCCTTTGTAATGTTTCCATAGTCATGGCCCAAATTGCAGTGAATTAAGGCCAGGACTTTGATCTTAGACTATTGGTTGGGCTGGAGCAGCAATTCTGTCAAAATGTTCTTTACCTAAAAAGGTTGATTTAGTTGTGATTCGGGCCCTAGCTGAGATTTTGAGAAATAGCAACTTCATTCTCTAGTTTGAATTAAAGCTGTTTTTTTTTTTTTTTAACATATTGTATCATATCCTCCAAAGCCATTGTCTTGTAGATTTCCCGTTTCATATAATCTTCTCTCCATGATTCTGGGTAATGTCACTTGGGCACATACCCTTTGTCCTCTTTTCTCATTTGCACAAACAGAAGGAAACCAATTATTTAATATGTTGTGCTCTCCCTTTTACTCTCCAATCCTAAATCCCAATCATCATTCTTAAAAGAACCCTCTTTTTTGGTTTCATGTTGTTTATCATGAACAAGAAGAAAATGATTGCCTTTGTTCAGAGAAACTGGTTACAGATAAGTTATTATAATTCACAAAAATACCCAATTGTATTATTGAATGGCTTCTTACTTATTTCTGGGACTTTATGATGCAGTAGCCAAGGTTTCTAATTAGCAAGTTGATTTGTTGCTTTCAAAAGTTTCTGATGTGTCTCTTATTTTCTTGTTTACTTTATGGCTTTATGGTCTAATAACCTTGCCTTATGTCTCTTGCTGCTTTTTTTTTTTTTTTTTTTTTTTACAATTAGGACACTAGTTATGAAACAAGTACATCATTTCCAAGACAGTGGTTGAAAGGAAATGTACCTGTCCAAAGTAAATTACTAGCTTTCATGGTCCCTCATTCCCATGCCTTATCTCCTATGCATACACACACACAAAGTCATTAGATTAGAAGCATTCTAAGAAAGTGAACATTTCTGTGAATCATTAATTGTGATTGTTTTTCATTTCCAATGAAGGATTATTTAGGGAAAGTGTTTTGTTTACGTTTAGATTCCTGCATAGGTAGGAAAAAATAATCTATTGAAGTCTATTTAGGGGCATGTGGGTGGCTCAGAGGGTTGGGCTTCTGCCTTCAGCTCAGGTCATGATCTCAGGGTCCTGGCATCGAGCCCCACATCGGGCTTTCTGCTCGGTGGGGAGCCTGCTTTCCCTTCTCTCTCTTCCTGCTTCTCTGCCTACTTGTGATCTCTCTCTCTCTCTCTCTGTCAAATAAATAATAAAAATAAAATCTTAAAAAAGAAAAAGAGAAATCTATTTAGACATGTCTAGAGCAAATAGGCTGTAAAGATTCTGTGAATTTTAACCTCACACGTAGACAAGCCCTTTTTGTCAAGCTTCTCTCTAGGCAAGACTGGGAAATAGAGTGTTTTTGTTGTTGCTGTTGTTGTTGTTTTAACTGTTAGCAAACCTCTCAGATTTATACTACTTAGCTCCAAATTGTTGAACTCCAAATTAATAGACCCAACATCATGGTAGACACTTCACTATATATTGCAGATATTTATAAAATTAGTGTATCCAAAACCAGAATCACTGTGACCCTTTTTATTTTTTTAATTTTTTAAAAGATTTTATTTATTTATTTGACAGAAAGACAGAAATCACAAGCAGGCAGAACTTTGAAAAATCTTGAGTTTTTTCGATTTATGCTTTGTTCATGCTGATCTGTCCCTCATTTGACATTCCATTCTATAACATCTCTGCATGGTTTCATGCTTACTCACCTCTAACTATCAAAGCATGTGTGGAATTGTGCTAGATTTTCCCAGAAGTAAGCATAGTCTTGAATAATAATGGTTCCCAGAAGTTAGTCTGTGGCACACAGTAAGACCTTACAATTGGCAACACTTTTAAAGTGATTACAGGAATCAGGTTATCAATATTTAAAATGTAATTACTGAATTTCCTTAGTCCAACTGGTTGTGTTATTGTTATTGTTGTTGCTGTTGTTGTTGAGTCTTTAGGGTTTTCTACATCTATGATTATGTCATAGGTAAACAGAGAACTACTAGGACTGAGTTGAATAGAACTGATGAGAGTGAGCATATTTGCCTTATAACAGATCTTAGAGTTTTCTGTTTTTCCCATTAATTATAATATCAGCTGTGGGCTTTAATGAATGACCTTAATCATGTTGAGGTAAGTTCTTGGTATACTTATTTTATTGAGAATTTTTTATCATGTTTGGATTCTGAACTTTCTCAAATGCTTTATTCTGCTTCTTTTGAATGATCATGTGGTTTTTAATCTTTCATTTTGCTAATGTGCTATCACATTTATTTGTATATGTTGAACTATATGTGCATCCTTGGGATAAATCTCACTTACCTGATATATATGTGTGTGTGTGTGTGTATATATATATATATATATAATTATTTAATGTGCTATTGAATTTGGCTTCTAGTATATTATTGTAGATTTTTGCATCTATATTAGTTAAGGATATTGGCTTGTAGTATTATTTCCTTGTGATAATTTTGTGTGGCTTTGATATCAGGGTGCTACTAGCCTTATAAAATGATTTTGGAAGTATTCCCTTTTCTATATATATTTTTTGAAGAGTATAAGGTCTATTTAGTATTAATTCTTTAATGATTGGTAAAATTCACTTGTGAGTCATCTGGTTTAAGCTTTCCTTGGTTAGGAGGTGTTTTATTATTAATTAATCTCTTTATTTGTTATTGGTCTACTCAAACTTTCTGTTTCTCCTTGATTCATCCTTGGTAAGAAGTATGCTTCTAAGAATATGTCCAGTGTGTTGGCATATAGTCATTCATAACAGTCTCTTACGATCCCTTTTGTTTCTGAGTAATGCCTTCACTTTTATTTCTGATTTTATTTATTTGAATATCATCTATTTTTTCTTTGTTAGTTTAGCTAAGGTTTGTCAATGTTGCTTATATTTTCAAAAAACTATTTGTTTTGTGTTTTTAAAATATTGTTTTTCTATCTTTTACTTCATTTATTTTTGTTGTAACCTTTGGTGGCATTTCTATACACTAGAAATTAATCATCTAAAAAGGAAATTAAGAAAATAATCCCATTTACAAAAGAATGAGATACTTACAAAAAAATAAAACAAACAAAACTTAACCAGAGGGTTAAAACATATATGCATACAGTATGTATGCACTCTTTCTCATGATGAAAGAAATTAAAGAAGCCACAGAAAATAGGAAGACATCCTGTGACCATGGATTAGAAGAATTAATATTAAAATGTCTCTACTACCCAAATGATCTGCAGATTCAATGCAATCTCTATCAAAATCGCAATGGCATTCTTTACAGAGATAGAAAAAGCAATCTGAAGAGTATAAGGAACAACAAAAGACTACAAAGAGTCAAAACAATCGAGTAAGAAGAATAAACCTAGAGTTAATACCCTTTCTTGTTTCAGAATATATTACAAAGTTATAATAAACAAAATAGCATGGTACTGGCATAGAAACAGACACACTGACATAATGGAAATTCTAGAAATATATCCATACATTTATAGAACTGATCTTCATCAACGGTTCCAAGAATACAACATGGACAAATACTTTTTGTCATTTTTTTCAATAAATAGTGTTAAATGTTATACAATAATTCACTGGACCCTTATATGGCACCATACAATAAAAATCAATTCAAAATGGATTCAATATTTAAATGTAAGACCTGAAATACTTAAATGTAAAATTACTAGAAAAAACATAGGGGAAAAGATTTTTGACATTGATCTTGACAATTGTCATCACAATAAAAGCACAGGTGACAAAAGTAAAACCAGACATGTGGGATTGCATCAAACTAAAAAGTTTATGTATAACAAAGGAAATACCAACAGAGTGAGAAAGCATCCTACATGATGGAGGAAATATTTGCGCACCATATACCCGATAAGGAGTCATATCCAAAATATATAAGGAACTTATACAGCTTAACTCTAACAGAAAAAAAACAGCAAATTAAGAGAAATGGGTCAAAGGCCTAAATAGACATTTTTTCACAAGACATACAGATAGCCAACAAGTACGTGAAAAGATGCTCAACATCACTAATCATCAAGGAAATGTAAATGAAAACAATAATTATCTATCACATCATACCATTGGAATGTCTATTATCAAAAAGAAAAATGTTAAAAGTATCGGTGAGAGTGTAGAGAAAGGGAACTCTTGTACACAGCTGGTGGGAGTATAAATTGGTAGAACCATTACAGAAAACAGTATGTACATATACATATATGTATACGTACATATATGTATGTATACATATATATATATAAATTAAACATGCATCTCAAACTCTTGTGTTAATTGTAAAATTATTCATATATAAATATATATATTTATTGTTATATATTCATCCTTTAAAAAAAAAAGGAAATCTTGCCATTTGCAACAATGTAGATGGAACTAGAGAGGATAATGCCAAGTGAAATAAATCAGAGAAAGACAAATACCATATGATCTCACTCATATGTGGAACAAAATAAGTGAGCAAAGGAAAAAGAAAGAGAGAGAAACCAAAAAACAAACTCTTAACTGTAGACAGCAAACTTTTGGTTATCAGAGAGAAGGTGGGGGTGGGTGGGTGAAATATGGGATGTGGATTAAAGAGTACATTTCTCATGATGAAAAAAAAGGAAATGAAAGAAACGGAAAAGAAAAGCGAAAAAGGTTACTTAACCACTCAAAAGAAAATAAATAAAAATAATACATTTGTTAAAAAAAAAAAAAAAGAAAACCTTGTCATCTGCATAAACATGGATGAACCTGGAGGACATTATGGTAGGAGAAATCTGCCAGACACAGCAACACAATTACTGTAAGATCTCACTTATATGTGAAATTTAAAATGCTCAGACTTGTAGAAGCAAAGAGTAGAATGCTAGTTGCCAGGGGTAGCAGGGAGGGGAAGGAGAAGGAAATTAGATGTTGGTCAAAGGGTACAAAGTTTTAGTTACAGAAGATAAATGAGGTCTAGAGATCTAATTTATAGCATGGTGGTAACACTTAACATTATTGTATTTTATACTTGAAATTTGTTTAAGAGCATAGATTTTCACTTGAATCTGCTCAACTCACACAGACAAGTGGTAACCATGTAGAGGTGTTGATGTGTCATTTACCTTGATTGTGGTGCCCTTTTCACAATGTATGCATATATCAAAACATCAAGTTATATACCTTAAATATATACAAATTTTATATGTAATAAATCTCAATAAAGTTGTTAAAAATGTAATTACTGTCAAGTAAAAATGTCCCTTAGTATCTATAATTCTATAATACACAGTTATAAACATATATTATTTGATACTTGACTTCATAGTGTTGATTGATCTTTGAACAGACACTACTGCCTTAATAAAACTTAGTTCCTTTTATAAACACGAATTATGGGTGGGGATGCATTAATGGGTGATGGGTATTAAGTAGGGCATTTGTGATGAGCACTGGGTATTATGCATCATTAAGTTCTACTTCTGAAACTAATATTACACTATATATTAACTAAGTACAAATTCAATAAAAACTTGAAACAAATAAAAATAAATAAACACAAATCACTCCTTGGTTCTGGTCCTAAAGATCTCTTACCTTTAACAGCAAGTTGTCACCTTGTCTACATGACAGTTAAAAACAAACTAACCACCATAAATCATCTGATTTTTTTCAGCACAAAAATGAAATTGCCCACTTAGACAAAAGAAAATTGAGTTACACATTTGTCAAGTTTTATGACATATTTGAGAAAATTTAAATTTAATGTTTCCCTTAGAACATAAATGGAAACTCTGCTTTAAGAAACAGATACTCAACAATTTATTAGTTATTTTTCTGTGAGTCTTTTTGTTTTTTATTCACATTCTAAGCTCCTTGAGGATGTGAATAAGCTTGGAAGCTAGAGTATACCTTTTTTGACAATCAGACCTAATAAAACTAAGTTGCAAAGCTCTACTATATAAGTACTCTCAATTACAAGGAAAGACAGCTGGAATCAAGTCCCACATTGGCTGTTTGATCTCAATGTATTCTCATCACAAGAGAAGTCCTAGATTTCTCCACCTATAATGTGAGGTAAATAGACTCAATTAGATGGGTTCTTTCAGCAGAGTTAGAGTGAGTTGAGAAAGAGCCATTTTAAGGTGTGCCTTAGCAAACTGGGGTCAGTACTAACTAAGGGAGAGAAGTGGCAGGCAGTTTCATCAATATTCCTCCAGAGACTGAAAGAAAATGTGGCAAAGTTGCAGTCAAAGAGGTCCATTGCAGTGTGGATTGACATACTAGGACTGAGTAGAGGGGCTGTGTTCAATGCACAGCGATGACTAGTAACCAGAGCACCATATTGAAGGATGTTTAGTAGCCTGATTGTGGAAGCAGGTGTGTGGCCTTATAAAAGACAAAAATAGGCAGTTTCCAAACTTCTATATAAGACTTAAAACTCTATTTATAAATTTCTTTTGAAAAAGCAGATATACACAGTTTATAAAAAAGAAAGAACAGCCCCAGGTCTGAGCCTCTTGTTAATAGTTTGCATGAGTCGCTTCCATCTCACAAAATCATAACATTGTCATTGCGATGCTAATATGGAAATTCTTTAATTCCTTCCAGTTAATTTCCATGTGTAATTGGCAGCTCATTATAAATGATGAAAGCATGATTATGAAAACAAGTCTAAAAGAAAGGACAAAGTCTCCACTAGTAAATTATTGCTAAGTGCATATTTTATTTCATATTGTGGACTTATTATTATGGACATAATTTTTTTTTTCTACAAGAACCAACTCTAAGAAATCAGAATATGGGAGGCAAACACATTCAAGAAAAATGATAACCAGTGTATTCATGGTCAAGTAGAAAGTCAAAGTCTCAATTTCAATTTACAACCATGTCAAGTCTTAGATATAATAATTCTGTTATATTTATCCAGAAAACCAGAATTCCAGTTCAACAGTAAATTGTGTTGAATTTTACTGTCAGAATTAAAAATGTCTACTAAGTCTGAAGATCTATTGACTTCTGCATGAAGCTTTCTAAGATATTTCTGTTAGCTTAAAAATCTGTATTATTCACTAGATCAATATATTTACTTCTGCATTCATTCATTTAATTTACATTAGTTACATGCTTATGATTCAAAATCCTACAATAAGCAAAAATTAAAAATAAGATTTAATAACTTTAGGATTGCTTCACTAATATGTAAATAGCTCCTAAGATGAAAAGAAGACTAAACACCAGATTGAGAAATGGGCAATATAGGAACAAATAGTTCACAGAAGAATAAATTCATTTATGGTTGGAAAAATGTTTTGTTTTTGTTTTGTGAATATTAAGAAAATGCAAATTAAAAGTAGATAGAGAAGCTTCATATCTGGTAAAGTAATCATTCATTACTTATCAGGCAGATAACCGTATACTCTCAAAACATAAAACAGCAACTAACCAAAGGCACTAAGGGGTGACCAAAACAAGCAGAGTCAAGAAGAAGCCCTAACTTGGAAAGAGAGACAATTATTTCTAGAACTTTTGGACTACAGGTAGTGTCCACTGGGGACATGAGGAATAGCTAGAACTTAGAGAGAATTTTAAAGTTCTTTTTAAGAAAGCCTGAGGGCAGAGTTCTAGGCACCAAAACAGCTGGAAACGGTGTGGAAATATTATAGAAATGAGAAAGCTAGAGAGATGATGCTATGAATTCTGAGAATCTTTGCCCCAATCTTTGGCTGACTCTCACAGCTACTCATTTGTTTAGTAGATTCTAAACATCCCAGCTAAGTTTAAAATACATGTTTCAACTACTGCTCATTATAATAGTGAAGACATTGGAATTTCACTTCAACCAAGTTAACTATCTATTAAGGACAGAAATGAAACAAAACACAAATAATACTGCTGAAAAGAACATAAGAAAATCTAAAATATATAACTCACAAAGTCCAGGACACAGTATTTTTTTAATAAAATGAGTGAATTTATTAAAGTAAAAGATGAGAATTTACAAATAAGATACACTGACTCTTCAGTGGAGCATCTTAGACTTCAACCCACACATTTAGCACTGCACTAAGGCACTAATAAGTTCTTGGTGAAAATGAATTTGTCACACCGGTAGTATCATTCAGGAGAACTTCAATTCAATATCATAAAAGATTACCAGGATTTGATAAAAGAGAAGCTGTTCAGAACTGTTTAGGGCAGAAAGAACAAATGAGAGCCCATAAGTGAAATCTGGCTTATTATGTACTTTGTTTAGCCAAAATATTATTTTAAATAAATTTTTAAAACCCACAAATGTGTCACAGCCCCCAACATTTGCAAACATTAGAAAAACAAAAACAAAGTAAATTTATAGATTTTCTTGAAAACATGCAAATTAAGTTGAGATTGCTACCACAGTCTTTGAAGACAGCAACCATAGTGAGCTCCCTCTTGGTGAAGTGTGCACTCTCACACTTCACTATACTCTGTTTCCACTGGCTTCATTCATTTGGACTACTTGCATGTAATTGTGTGTCCTTAGCTTACAGACTGAAAAGTCTTGACAGCGAACTGCCAAAACACAGAATGAGACATCACTGGTTTCTTTTGAAGGGCCATACCACCACAATACGTAACACATACTGTACATACAATCACCCCACAAATACCACATGCCATATAAATGCAAACACAGCTACAGGACACAGTTTTAAATTATCCAACTTCTTAGCTATATTAGAAAAAAACAAAAAAACAAAAACACATGACCGCTATGTAAGTGACAAGACAAGAAATAAAGATGAGCCCAGAAATGACTCAGATGAAGGAATTAGTAGATGATTTGAAAACAGCTATTATAACTCTTCTCAAAATAGGAAATGGTTAATTAACAAGTAATAAATATTAGCAGAAAACTGAAAACTATTAAAAAAAGCTTAAATGGAATTTATAAAAATAAGAAGTGCTATATCTAAAGAAAAATATACTGTTTGCATGAGGTTATCAACAGATGGAAAAAGAAAGAAGAAAGGATTTGCAAACATGAAGATATATCAATAGGAATTACCCAATCAGAAGAACTGAGAGCAAGTGTAATAGTTTGAAAAGTTTCAGTGATATGTAGAACAGTATCAAAAGTCTAATAGATGTGTAATTGGAGTCCCAGGAAGAAAGGAGGTAAGAATGGGGAAGAACATTTTTTTAAAGAACTAATGCTCCCAAATGTCCCCAATTTAGCAAAGCAAATAATTTAAATATTCAAAAAGCTTAATGAAGCCTAAGGAACTTAAATTCAAAGACAAGAATGACAGAGTTATATTGTTAAAGATGAGAGTTAAATTTTATTTATTTTTTTAAAGATTTATTTATTTACTTACTTATTTGACAGACAAAGATCACAAGTAGGCAGAGAGGCAGGCAGGAGAGAGGGGGAAGCAGGCTCACCGCTGAGCAGAGAGCCCCATGCGGGGCTGGATCACAGGACACTGAGATCACGACCTGAGCAGAGGCTTAACCCACTGAGCCACCCAGGTGCCCCGAGAGTTAAATTTTACAAGGATTGAGAGAAGAGTGAACTTTTCCATAGAGAGAAGTTATGTGAATGGTTATGACTTCTCATCAGAAAACAGGCCAGAGAGATCAAAACTGCCATCTAAAATGGCACAAGGAAAAATTCTCTCAATGGAAAATAAGTCAATATTTTTTAATAACAAAGGCAAAATAAAGACATAACAAATAAATGAAAAACAGGGAATTATGCACCAGCAGACCTAACACTATTTGAAGTACTAAAGAAAACTTTTCAGCTTGAAGAGAAAGATCCCAAAGGGAATCTCAGATTGTCAGGAAAAATTAGCATCCTGTAAAAGGTAGATAGATTGTCGTTCAACACAAAAGGGTTTTCTATCAATCTTTTCAAAATACAAAGTTGAAACCAAAATAATAACATTGTCTTATGGATTTATATTGTATGTAAGTGTAATTTATATGACAAGTTTAGTGTAAAGGAGAGGGAGGGTGGTAAATCCACCTTTATATTACATGGCTCTTATATATTATGTGTCGTGTTTCAATATTATCCCTGATGTTGTCCTTTGGCCAGTCACTGAAATGCAAAGAGTTTTAACCAAAAAGGAAATTGATAAACTAAAATGATATTCTAAAACAATACTGAAATAACTGAAAGCAAGTTTTTAAAGGAAAATATAGAAGCCTCCTAAATATTTGGCAGTTTAGTATGTTTGTAAGTATTTCGTGGATCAAAGAAAAGATCATGACAGAAATTTTAAAATACTTTAAATTCAGTGATACTAAAACTAAAATATAAAACTTATAGAATATAAATAGATCAGTGCCCAGTGGAAAAAATACAGGTTTTATGGCAATATTATGAAAAATAAACTGTATAAAAGTTAACCCTAAGATTCCTCTCTGAGAGTCTACATAAAGATGAGCAAAGTAAGTACAAAGTAAGTGGAACAGAGGAATTACTGAAGATAGAAGCAGGAAGAAGTGATGCAGAACTTAATAATGAAAGTATTTAAGAATGCCAAATTTTGAAAATTGGCTTCTTTGTTTAAAACCATCTCACACAAAAACCAGTTCTCACACAAACCACATCTCACACAAAAAACAGCTCATGGTTTCATTAGTTTCTACTTTCAAATACTAAAATTGAAAAAAATCTTCTACAAACTATTTTAGAAAATAATAGAGAAGAGAGTGCTTTGTATCTTGTCTTATGAGGAAAGCATGAGCCTCACACCAAAACCTGACAAAGAAACCACACATGCACACAGGGTTACAGGCCATATCCTCCATGAACATATATGCAAAAATTCCTAACAAAATATCTGCAAATCAAATCTTGCTATGTATGCTTATCACTGAAGATAAAAATAGACTCTTCTTATTCAGAAAATTGGCCATTAAAGAGAAAATATAAAACATTTATCACATTTCCCTTTGATAAATGCAAATTTCAGTAAAATAACTCTGGTTGATGAGGGCTGGTTCTTTGCACAACAATTACTAGTAATAAAAGCAGAAGGAATTATAAACTAAGAAAAATCACCTTATTGCTATTTTGCCTCCCAGGCAACAGTTATAAATGGATGAAACCGTTAGAGGAAATATTTATTAAAAATAAAAATGCCTATCTTGTCAATGGAGACATCTTTCAGTCTCCTTCTGAGATTCTGAGACCACTAATGAATTTTAACAACTAAAAATGGAATAGCAAAATGTTTTATGACTGCTAATGTTTGTATGTAGCACAGGACATGAAGTATTCTTGCTAAAAAAGTCAAACTTGACTCAAATTAGCAATTTAATACTAATTATTTTTTTAACAAGAAAAACAGAGGACAGAGAGCTAAATTAAATATCACTTTGAAATAACAAACATACCATATAGAATAAGGAGCAGTCCATTAGACAAGATCTAGGCTTTTCAAAAAGCAATTCAGTGATTAAAAACAGATACATATATTAAAAATTGGGAGGAGAGTTTATATTAAATTTTTAACATAAATATGTATTTTTTAAAATGCACTAAGTAGAAACTGTTCGGATCCTAACTGTTAAAAAAAAAAAAAAAAGCAAAAACAAACAAACAAACAAAAAAAACCCGCATTTTAAACTATTGGAAAAATTTGAATATAGCCTGGCTAGTAGAAAAGAGCAAATAATCATTATAAATTTCTTGGGTGTTATGTAAGAAAATGTTTGGAAACCTTAGAGATTTGTGGCAACATATGAGATTTGTGATTACACAAATCACATGATATCTGGTTCTTTTCCTTAATAATACAACATGTAAAATAAAGAAACAAAATAAGATAGGAGATGAAGAAGCAAATATACTAAAAGGTTGATAATTTCTATATCCAGCTGATGGTTACATAGAGATGGATTAATATACTCCTCTTTATTTTTGTGAATACTTCAAACTACTCACAATTAAGAGATACATCTACACACACACAAACACATATACTTCTGAAATTTAGACTCTGTATGCATATAAAATAAAAATTAATTTGACACTGAATTTCACATATTGGCAAGCTTGTCAATTTAAATTTTCTCTAATACCAGCAAACAATTGCAAAAATTGTTAAAAGTTTTGAGAATTCTTCAAACTACATATTTTATGCTTTTTCATTAAATTGAGAAAACATTTCTTAGACAAAACTTTTTTATTAATTTTAAACTGAATGATGAATGTAATTAGAAGGAAAATGACTCCTCTGAGGTTTGTTTTTGTTCTGACCCTGCCCATATTAGCAAGAGGACTTGAAGCCGTGTCTGTTTTAATCGGCTAAACAGGTTATTCCTTATTTGCTTAATAATTCACAAATCTCCCAACATGAATCAGATGAGAATGTCATTAAAGTGCTTTCCTAGACCATGAGTCAACCCGTCACTGTGTCTCCAGTCTCATTTGAATGCCTTTCACTCCAGACCTATGAAATTTAATTTTAGCATCTTTTGAGTTTCACTGACACTGCCATTTACCCACTCCAAGTCATGTTCCGAGACCTTTAGAAGAAAGCTCACGACTCTTGATGCTACACGTGTTCCGCCATCTTCTTTCCATCCTTGCCCAGAAATGTGGGTAAGGTAAAGGAGGAAGGCCAAAAACCAACCAACCAACCCCAACAAACAAACAAAACAAACCTCTCTTAAATCCCACCTGTGAGTGAGATCTTATGATATCTCTCTTTCTCTGATTTATTTTGCTTAGCATAATGCTCTCTAGCTCCACTTGTATCATTGCAAATGGCCAGATTCCATTCTTTGTTATGACTTAGTAGTATTCCATAACGAGAGAGAGAGAGAGAGAGAGAGACCGAGACCAGAAAAGAGACTCTTATTTACAGAGAACAAATTGATGGTTACCAAAGAGGAGGTGGATGGAGAGATGAGAGAAATGGGTGATGGGGATTGGAGGGTACTTGTGGTGAGCACTGAGTGATGTATGGAAGTGCTGAGTCACTATATTATGCACCTGAAACTAATATACCACTGTATGTTAACTAGCTGAAATTTAAATAAAAACTTAAAAAAATAAAACCACCTCTCACAGGAGGTGTTGATGCACCAAGAGACTGCACATAGCAGGAACTCCCTGCTACCCTTAGGGCTGAGGGATCAAGGGGAGGAGATACTGTTACTAGAGTCACATGAGAACTGGGGCCAGGAGGAACATCTAGCTGCCCAGCAGACTTGCATAAGCAATAGCTGTCAAAGGACATTCCTTTGCCAGAGAATATGCCAAATTAGGAGGTGCCAGAGAGGAAATACATTCACCACTGTTTTTTTTTTAAGTACTTCCAGTGATGGAACCCAAACAGAAACTAAAGAAAATAGAGTCAAAATGAGGAAACAAGAGTGGAAAAGCAAAGTGGGAATACCAGCAGTACATGCTTCCTCATGATTTTGATATAATTAAATGCAGTCACCCTAAGATTACTGGCCCCTTATGTTCATGAACTCAGAAGAATATAGATTTTTTTTTCTTTTCCCTTTCTATGACGCTCTCTTTCAATCCTATGGAAAGAAACAAACAAAAAGTTATTTTACAATAAATTCTCTAACTATGTATTGCAAGATTGTGGAGGCAAACTCTCACCTTTTTTTACTGCTACTCCTAATAATTAAAGGCACATATGGTAGGATTCATAAGTATTTGTTGAACAATGAATTAATGGATTGGGCATTTTGCATATACAACTTGAAGCCATTATCAGAATTGCATAACTAGAAAAATATTTTGAGAGAATTGTTGTCAAGCTGTTTAAAACGCGTTGAGCATCTTTTATTTAAATTTAGAAAATAAATGCAGAGACTGGCAAACTGCATGATAGTAGTGTCTAAGGAAAACTAAAGTCAGGGAAACTCTTGTTGCTTTTTAAATAAAAAATGAAGAACAAAATTCCAGCCCTTTACCAATAAGATGAAAAGAATTCCTTCAAATCAGTATTAATTTCAAAAAAAAGATAGAGATGAATAGAGTTTAAAATTAACAGTTGGATATGGGTACATGCATGTAAACAATTGTAGAAAGTCAACAGAGAAAATGTCAAACCCTAAGGAAGTAAGGAAAATAAAACCCAAATAATGCATAGTTCTAGGGCTAATTTCTATAATGTACTTTATTAGCTTGTCTTTTGGTTACTGTGTCTAAACATTTTTAAAGTATGTTGCAACTTCAAAGAATGATAGAGTCTATTTGTTAAGTAAAATAATGCTAGCTGCTATAACAGATAATACCCAAAACTAACTCTTATTTTAGCTTAATAAAGATTTATTTCTTTCTCAGGCACAGTTTGATGTGAATATACCTGGTTGGGCACATCTCCTCTGCAGCTTGCCTTCAGCTGGTGGTCAAGGCCTTTTCTGCCATGTGGCTTCATGATCTCAGAGTCTCCTTCATCCTGCTGTGTGGACATGGGCTGGGAGGAGAGCCTATGGAGAATCTTGTATAACAACTAAGGAGGCTTGGAAATGTCAGACATCTTCCATTGCACTTAATGCAATGAGCCTTCATTCATATAGGTCTTGAAGCTGTGATTTTTTTTTGTATCTAGGTTAGAAAAATACATGACTTGGGGAATACAAAGCAATGATTCTGCCTCTGAAGGTAATTTTGTCTAATAGTTCTACTGATTCTTCCTGTTAGGTATTCTGCAAGTGTATAGCTATTTTTTAGTTCACTTATTTCCCTAAAAGAGATGGATGGGGTGTATTCTTTACACAAATGTCTCTTTTTTATTGATACATATAATTTAAAAAACGTTCTCTGTATCAAATCAATATGGATTTTATTCTAATTGTGCTCAGGGGATAGATATCATGTACCCTGCACCATTTTTGAATCCTTATACAGACACATGTTATATAAGAGAAGATTTTCCAGAACACCTTGTTCATGTATGCTCTTACCAGGTTTCACTTTACCTCTATGTTTACCTATTCATGGCTTCCCCAAAATAACTCACTCTGCTTTGCTCTTTTGTGTAGGGGTTGGTTTTATCCTGATACCTGAATCACTCTCTATAAGAACTGGAGTAAAATCAGTTTAGATTTTTGGGAGTTGTTTTTTCGTTAAAGACCTAAAAGCAACATGAATAGGTCACATGGGTGGCTCAGTTGGTTAAGCCCTCAACTGGATTTTGGCTCAGGTCATGATCTCAGGGTTGTGGGGCTGCAACAGATTCCATGAGTGAGGAGCCTGCTTGAAATTCTCTCTCTCGCTCCCCCTCTGCCCCCTCCCCACTCACATGAACATGCTGTCTCTGGAAATTATTTAATTAATTAATGCAATATAATTGCTTACTATATATATTATATATATGCAATATAATTGCAATATATTTGCTTATTGCAATTATATATATATTTGCAATTATATTATTGTTGCAATTATATTATTATTGCAATTATATATATAATTGCAATAAGCAAATATATATATTTGCTTATATATAAGCAAATATATGCTTTTATATATATATATATCCAAAACAGCTGAATATAAACTTTTTTTAGAAGTTAAAACAGTTAAAAATTGTCTTAACCCATGGCATTCAATCAAGAGGAAAATTTCAGTTTCATCTAAAAGAGTATTTCCACTGTCAGCATTATGTGCAGGTTCATTATAAGTTGGAGTAGCTATTTTGCACTGCCTCTGGTGTATTTCAGGAGTATTTACCATCTTGTGGGTCATCACATAGGAGGGTTGGAATGGACACTAAAGAAACTATAGCACAGCCCTCTCAATACACAGGAAAGGGAAGACCATTGGCAAAATTAGACCGAGCCAGGTTTGCAGTATAAATCTACACACCTCTGCAGCGGAGAACTGTTGACATTGCTGGAATTCCAAACATAAAAACCTTGTTACAGAATGGTGGTGGTTAACCATAGTGATGACAATACAAATGTCTTCCCACAGCGTCCTCTGCTCTGTTCTACTCACATTGGTTATCTTGAAATTTTCTGGATGTGTCATTTTCATTTTCATCTTGCTTTAATGTGTCCTCTTTCTGCATCCTGAGAGCTACTAGCACATATAATCTTGAGTTTTCCTGCAGGCATTGAGTTTTTCCTGAATGCAAGTGACCTGCATTGTGTTGTTTCTGCTCTATGACCCTCAAACATTTTGATTCTCTTCTTCCCTCTCTCCCTCCCTCCTTCTCTCTCTGTCTCTCTCATTCTATCTCTCTCCCTACCACCCCCTCTCTACCCAAACACACACACTAGAATAATACTGTATGTATAAATTTCTGTGTTTTTTCACTTAATATTATATCATAAATTTCACCCTTAGACATTGGAGAACACAGCATGGGAGAGTAGTTAATAGCTAAAGACTGTGAATTAGAAGGTCCCAAGCTTGATTTCTGACTTGGTTTATTGACTCTTTAGTTATTAGGCAAATTTTTAAGTGTCTTAACATTCAGTCTCTTAATATAAAGCAGAACAAATAACACTTTGTCCCCGTGTTGTAGAGAGAAGTAAGTGACGTAATTCCTCTAAAGCAGGGTTGCCATGTTTGGCACCTAAAACTAGAGAGTGTTCAATTAAATTTGAGTTTCGCATGAACAACCAATATTTTTTTAGTATATGCATTTGATTAGTTTCCTAGGACTGACATAATAAGTTACCACAACTGGGTGGGTTAAAACAATGGACATCTTTTCTCACAGTTGAGAAGACCCGAACTTTGAAATCATGTTGTCAGTAGGTTGGGTTATTGGGGATCTCTGGTGGAGAGTCTGTTCTGGCCTCCCTCCTGGTTCCAGGTGGCTGCTGCTAAGCCTTGCATTCGTGGGCTTGGAGGTGTGTTGCCTGACCTCTGCCTTCACCTTCACATCGCCTTCTTTCCTTCTCTTAAACGGACACCTGCCGTTGGATTGAGAGCCCACATGAAATTCATGATGGTCTCATTTCAAGATCTTTAACTTAATTACATCTGCCAAGAGCCTTTTTCCAGTAATATCACTTTAAAAATTCTGGAGATTAAGACTTTTAAGACATATTTCTCTTTCTTAAGGTCACTATTCCTGCCACTAAATGTATGTATCAAATATTGCATGACACTGATGCATATAAAATGTATTTGTTGCTCATCTGGAATGGAAATTTAACCAGACTTCCTGTATTTCCTCTGGTAACCCAAAATCTAATGTTCTGAACTCAATACCTGACACATGGTAGTAACTAAAATGAATGAATGAATAAATAACTATAGGTAGCCTTTTCAATTTTCTCTGCAGAATTTGTTCCAATAGCTTCTCACTGCATAGTATCCACATATGTTAACTAAAATGAATAGGGCTGATATCACATTCTTCTGGCATTTTCATGTTAATGTTTTAGAAAACACTTAAATGAAATTTAACATTTGGGTCATTCATTTTCATGTTAAAAATGTTGCACTACAGCTTCTAATTGCTGGCTTTAACTACCCTGCTTCAATATGCATAGAAAGTCCTTGCCTTTGAATATCTTATACTTTAGTGAGAAAATATGCAAATATCTTTAAAAATGCTTAGAATTCTATTTAATCACTCATTCATTCACACTTCAATACAATAAATAATTAAAAACGATAAAAAATAATTCAGGCAAAGAAACTGAACTTTGGGAATGAGGTGAGGATATTATTATATCTCTTTATAGAATACTTCCTATACCTTTAATATTGTTATTAAGAATAAAACAAGAGAGAGAACACATAAGCAACAGAAAGTTCTTGATGCTCAAGATATTTTCCATAAGTCAAAAATATTTCTGTCAGTTTCTAGTTTTCTTCTTTGTAAGGGCCTTTGACAAAACTTAACTAGGACATGTTACATAAGGAGATGCTCTTAAATTCTTATATAACCACCCATCCCACGGTTGCTAGCCTCTTTCTAATCCAGAACTTTAATTCTTATGTTACCATTTTTACAATGAACTAAAACTTGTAACTCACTTCCCTCAGATCCTGTTAAAATGGTAACTAATTTATATTTTTCCCGACTAACAAAACGCGTGATACCTTTCTTGTTTTTTTCTTCTGCTGCTGGTTTATAGACTCATTATTCAGATGCCAAAGTATCACCTTTATTCTCTTGTACAACTGGAGGTTTAATTTAAAACCTCTCTATATGTATGTGCATGTTTTATGTCAAAACATTAAAGAGAGACAGCTGGTGGTGAGGCAAAAGGAGTTCAGATGGGGTGAAACGAATAGATTTGTACAAAATAATTCATCATATTTTTAATAACATAGCCAAGGAATAAAAATTGAATTCATATAAATAAGAAATCACATTTTTCTGTTATTTAGATACCTGAATCTTAAAACATCTTAATCCCAATAAAATCCCAAATAAAAAAAATATATGCAATGTTTCCTAGTACATATTGCATATATAACTATAACTATATATATATACATATATATGTATCACCTTTATTCTCATATATATATACATATGTATGTATATATATATATGTGTGTGTGTGTGTGTGTGACTATATTATATGTTATATGAATGGGGTTTCTAGGTTCACGGAGGATTTTTTTTTTTATTAAAGATTTTTATTTACTTATTTGACAGAGAGAGAGATCACAAGTAGGCAGAGAGGCAGGCAGAGAGAGAGGAAGGGAAGCAGGCTCACTGCAGAGCAGAGAGCCCGATACAGGGCTCGATCCCAGGACCCTGAGATCATGACCTGAGCCGAAGGCAGAGGCTTTAACCCACTGAGCCACCCAGGTGCCCCTCACGGAGGTTTTTGTGTTGAATACTTAACAATTCTCTTGAACTAATCCACAACTCCCAGCTCAATGTAAGGAATAACTGAAGCTCACACATATTCAGGTCTTACCAAAAAGCTATCATTTTCTATGATCCCAGGTTGAGAGTGAGCAAATAAATACAAAGTAAAGAGAGAGCAAATACACACATTTTAGGCTTTGATTTAAATGTTCTCTTTGCATTCACCAAAACAAAATAATAATATAATATAAATTGTGATAAAAATTTTAATTTCTCTGGTGAGAGAGTGTTTTCATTTTTCCCACATGCTTCAAAGTCCTGCTGAAATGCCATCTCTTTTAGGGACTGTCTCCTATGCTCCCCTAACCAAATCATTCATTGCCTGTCCTTGGCACTATGGTGCTGTGCATATGCCTTTCTTGTGACTCTCACCCACTCTATTAGTTGAACCTGTCTTCCTCCCCAAGTGGACCTGACAATCCTCTGGGACTGTGTATTTTTTACTTGTGTTTCCCCAGTGCTTAACCTAGTGCCAGTATTCAGTGGCCACTCAGGTAATCATGAGGTGATTAAAAATTATTATCCCTACATGCCTTCTTCAATTATTTGCTTGATAGAATCGCCATTCAGAGATAACATAAGTGTGTCTGTCCCACTACTGACCTGATGCTGGCACACAGCCTCAGGTGAGGATCTTCGGGAAAGATGTGAAAAGCCTCAGATCAATGGATCCACAGGCTAGACCACTAGCATCAGATGAATTTTCTCTAAATCCAGGCAAGGAATGCTGTCTCTCATTTCGGAAAATTCTCTCTCCAGTGGAAAAGCAAGGGGCAGAGATCAGAAGTGAGATGATCTCAGAGTCAATCCAACTTTCTTATGAGAATAGCAACATAAAGTAAAGGTCAGGAGGATCGGAGCTAATGACTTCTCCATGAATAGATATATAGATTTTTTTTCTTTAACAGTTTTATCAGGTACAGTTGACAGACAATAAACTACAGATATATAACCTGTACAATTTGGTAGGATTTGACATATGTGGGGGCATCTGGGTGGCTCAGTCACCCAGTCAGTTAGGTGTCTGACTCTTGGTTTTGGCTCAGGTCATGATCTCAGGGGAGTGAGATTGAGTTCTGTGTTGGACTCTGCACTCAGCAGGGAGTCTGTTTGGGATTCTCTAACTCTCCCTCTTCCTCTGCTCCCCCTGCCTTTCCCTGCACCCTCTCCATCTCCAAAATAAATAAATAAAAATCTTTTAATAAAAGATATGACGTACATATATGCTTGTGAAACCATTCATCATGGCCAAAATAAACACATTCATCACTCCCAAAAGTTTCCCTGAAAATTGTTCATATATCCATAGATTTCCAACATGAAAAAAAAAAACAATTTTGTGACTATAGATCAGAACCCAAGCCCAGATATCCGACCCACAGTTATGCATTTGAACATAATTCACTTTCTTAAATTTATAGATCCCACCCTTATCTGTTGTATGTCCTTCTTGATGAAGCATCTGTGGGAACAGAATACTAGGGATGACCTAAAAAGACTTTGTATGTGACCTTGATCAAGAGCCACTGTGGATTCCACAGCTCTATGTATTGCAATCCCACAATGTTCATTCTGTCAAAAAAACTGTATACTAAAAATGAGTAACAGAAAGAGTCCTGGAAAAAATGCTAAACATCTGAAAATTGAAGATCACACTTCTAAATAACTCAATGGGACAAAGATGAGTGATTAAGGAAATTAGATTATGTTTTGAATTTAAAGAAATGAAAGTACAACATATCAAAATTTGTAGTTAATGTGATTTCAAAGGGTTTCAATGCATTAAATGGCTCCATTAGGAAAGAAAGAAATTCTCAAGTCAATAATCTAAGCTTCTGCCTTAAGAAACAAAAGAAGAGTAAATTAAGTAAGCAAAAGAGAGGAAATAATAAAATGAGAACAAAAATCCATAAAATTAAAAACAGAAAAACAATAGAGAAAATCAATAAAATCAGTTGGCTTTTCGAAAAGATCAAATTGATAAACCATTAGCCAGACTGATCAAGAGAAAGAGAGAGAGAGAAGACCCACCGGCCCAATCCCAGGAATGAAAGTGAGACAATAATAAAGAATTTTCAGACATTAAGAGCCTAGAAGAGAAATATTATGGAAATATTATGCACATAATTTGGCAACTTATGAAATGGAAAAGAATTTTTGAAAGACAGGTACTGCCAAATCTCACTGAAGAAGAACTAAATAATATGACTAGTGTCCTATCTATTAAAGACACTGAATTTGTGATTGAATCCTTTCCAACAATAAACCCTTCCAACAGTGAAAGTTCCAGATGGCTTTACTGGCAAATTTTACCATACGTTTGTTGGTTGCAAACTTGGGAGCTTCCCAGGTGAAATATGAAAGTGGCCTCCCATACACAGAGGATAAGGAGAGACTAAAGGAAGAAACTGGCCACTTCAGGTTGGTAGGTGATAAGTTGAATAAGGAAGAGAACTTATTTAAGAGGCTTATCTTGAGGGGCTACAGGAGGAGTCTTGCATCCACCCACAAGAATCTTTAAAATGTATACAGAGGCTTTAATGGGATTCAGTCATGTACACTATACAGATGGTCTTAATACCCCATCCATCAATCTCTCAAGGCTGCCTCCTTAAAAATGGTTCTCACTATGGAAACAAAGGTGGAGGGGGCAGTGCATATATGCTAAGGACAGAGAAGGAGGTAAGGAGTTTCTGCTTGCTTGGATTCAGCTCATGGTTTAACTGGCAGTCATGTCCTCTGAATGACCTCCTCCCAACATTTAAGGAAGAAATAATACCAATTCTGTACAATCTACTTAGTGTATTCTCAAGTGTCAAACATTTCAAAAATTGGATTGGTACTTGATAATAGTGAGAGAGCATAGGTTGTCATCAGGTCATTTTTTTTGTAATTAAGAGCATACACTAGCAAACATTTTGGGGGTACCTTCATTTTAACTCTGTATTTATAAATGAATTTATTCATTTTGACAAATATGATTTTAATTTCAGTGGCAGATTTATTTTTTTAAAGATTTTATTTATTTATTTGGCAGAGATCACAAGTAGGCAGAGAGGCAGGCAGAGAGGGAGAGAGGAGGAAGCAGGCTCACCGCCGAGCAGAGAGCCTGATGCGGGGCTCAATCCCAAAACCCTGAGATCATGATCTGAGCTGAAGGCAGAGGCTTTAACCCACTGAGCCACTGAGGTGTCCCAATTTCAGTGGTAGATTTATTGACGCCTGTTCAATGCAATCATGATTATCCATTATGCAAGGAGCTATTTGGCTGTGCAACAAAATCAATTCCAAGTATATATCTTCTCTGTTGATTTCCTAATTTATAAAAACATTGCTTTTGCCATACAATGTGCTCCATCAAAAGTGTTTGTATATTATCACTAGAGAAACAAGTGATTTATATCTTCCTTCTAAAAATATTGGAGTGAATTTGCAGAATACTCATTTCATATTAATGTTCACCTTTCACATAACGAACTTCAGAAAGACTTACTTTGACTCCATGAACTGGATGGGAAAAACAAAGAAAGAAACAAACCTACCAACTAGTATTGGAATTAACAGACACCATATTTGAGGCATCTAATGACAACAGTTTAAAACCATCCTTTAATTGTCTGCAAAGATTTCTTCTGCTAATGTAGCCAACGCATTAATGATTATCTTTTGCTTTTCATACTGCACAAAGAAACTTGGAGTGGAAAAATAAACAACTAAATTTAGAATAATAGGTATTTCATCTACAGTAAAAGCCCTGTTCCACACTTTGATGAGTGGAAAAAAAAAATTTGTGTGTGAAATTGTCATCTTTGGGCAGACTTGTTAAAATTACTTTTAGTGGTTTAAATAGATGCTGGGGAAGATTGATGTTTTTGTTTTTCATGTGGTCAGTGCTAGTACAGTTGGCTCCCAGGATGGAAGGTAAATACCATCAAATATTTTGTGCAAGTTTCCTACTCATCCTCTACTTCGTTGAGAAACATAAATGTGGCACTTGATTTTTTTTAACTTTTACTTTCATTGCCACTGAAAGGGTTTATTTAAATTAAATATAGTCAATAACACAATAAATGGCAAAACACTGTTCAAACTTCTCTATTCCAGGGGTTCAGCAACTTTCCTTGCAAATACAGGCCAGATATTTTAAACTTTGCAGGTCATATGGTCTCTGTCACAACAACTCACTTCTCCCTTGGCAACACAGAAGCAACCAGAAACTATATATAAAATGTTTATTAAGGGGAAAACTTGCAACTAGTAGGTAAATAAGTTCTGGAGATCTAATGCACAGCATAGTGATTATAGTTAACAATACCATATTATAAACTTCAAAGTTGCTAAGAGACTAGATCTTACTTATCCTCACTGTAAATAAAGAAATGATAATTAAGTGAAATGATAGAGGTGTTAAAGCTACAGTGACCATCATATTGCAATATACAAACGTATCAAACCAGCAAGTTGTACAACTTGAACAATGTTACATTTCAGTTATTTCACAATAAAAAAATTTAAAAGAGTGAAATGGATGTGTTCCAATATAAATTTATTTATGGATACTAAAAAAGTGGTCTATGTAATTATTGCACATCATGAAATATTTTCTCCCTTCAATTTTTGCAATCATTCATAATGGTGAAGGATATTCTTTATTTTTTAAGTTTTTATTTAAATTCCAGTTAATTAACATATAACGTGATCTTAGTTTCACATGTACAATATAGTATTCGACACTTCCATACAACAGCTGATATTCATCATAAGTGCACTTGGTAAAGGCCATTCTTAGTTTGCAGGTGATGCCAAAATTTTCAGCAGCTCAGATTTGGCTCATGAATGGTAATTCACTGACCCCTTCACCATACACTCTCCAGATTGGACTTTTATTTCCCCGGGTGTGATGTCCTAGATGAATCTGGATGGACGGTTCTGATGGTTACACGTCAAAGTCAACAGCATCGCACAGGAAAGATATTGTAAGCAAGCCAAGATTTGTGGAAGCTTGGAATGGTACATTAGGACAGTGTCAGAGGTGGCTCTTAAGGCTCCAGCATGGGGGCAGGGAAAGATTACTCCCAGGGAAAGATTTGTAGGCTCAGGATGTGAATAAGTGGGAGTTGGAGCAGCTGAGAGAGAACTGGGCCATCTGAGCTATATCTACTGGTTGCCATTGCTAAGAAGATACTTTGTTTGACCTCTTCATCTCTCTCAGACCTACCAAGGGGACTTTCCTCTCAGATACTGCTGCCTTCCAACCAGTGGCCATATGCATATATTTACTTTTCTGGAAAGTTTTCTAGTTCACTCTATGGATTTTATTACTCCTTCTTCTGGCCTACTTCTACACTTTATATAGTTACTATAGGGAGTCTCACAGGTTATTGTACTTGTATCAGTCTCTCCAACCAGAGTGAGCTCCTTAAAACTAAGGGAAGTTCTCTATGTATCTCTGTAACTCCAGGACCCATGACAATGCTTGATACTGAGTGAAAAACTTCATAAATATCTTCTGTGCAAAACCTAATTATAGCATGGATATGATTTTGCATTCTGCTTTTGTCACTCACTATTATAAGCATTTCATTTGGCTTTATTGTCTTCATAATTATAATTACAATGGCTGCAGAAAAGTCTATCAAGTTCATGTGTCATAATTTGGTATATTGGTACATTGAAGCTCTCTTCACATTTTTGCTATTCATTAAATATTTAATTAGATATTACTTTGTCTTTTCTGTCTGAATTTGGAAATCTTGGAGGCATGTTTTGGATTGCTCCTGTCTCAAAAAATTCCTATCATGGAATTTGACTGCTTTTCCATAAAGACATTTTCTTGTCAATCAAAGAAATATTTTTATTATATCATATATCAGTTATAAGAATGTATACTATAGATTTATATTTATTTATATATAATTATATATGTTCTATAATTCTATACATTATGATATTAATATATAATTATACATATATAATATTATATTTGTTATATATAATGCAAATTATATATAATAAGTAAGGCTATGTGTATATGAACAAGTACTATTTAATATATATAAGTATATACAAATATATAAACAGGGCCACATGGGTACCTCAGTTGGTTAAGCCTCTGACTCTTAGCTTTGGCTCAGGTTCTGATCTCGGGGTCATGAGATCAAGCCTCATGTTTGTCTCTTTGTTTAGTGTTGAGTCTGTTTAAGCCTCTCTCCCTTGCTCTCTGCCTCTCTTCCCCTCAAATAAATAAACAAATCTTAAACAAACCCAAATATATATATATGTATATAGATATAGATAGATAAGTAAATATACATAATATAAATTATAGGTAGGAATGTTTTTATTGAGGTATAATTGATATATAAGGAATATTTAGCTATATTCATGAATATAAGAGATGTTTACCATTTAAACTGGAAAAGAAATGTGGGAAAAGAAAAACCTTATAATGAGGTAAGAAAAGTCTGAAGCAAACGGTTTAATCTGCCCAACCTCTGCTAAGAGAAACTGATCATCAGAGATAGAAAAGAATCTGTCTCCAGACACACTATTCTGAACATGTCAGATCTCCTCTGATCTCAGACACTAAGCAGGTCTGGGCTTGGTTAGTGCTTGGATGGGTGATAGGAAAAAGTCCATCACCTTGGAAGCACAGTCCTCAATAATTATCACCTGGAATTCAAGAGGTCTATGAGGGACATACAATTTTCTTTCTTTTCTAATCCATTTAATCCAAATATAGTAGGCTAGAAGATTAAATTGCTTATATGTAATTATCAAATATCAAAAATCATTACCAGTAATTTTTAAACAATGTTGTAGAGGTATAATTTACATACAGTAAACCAAACATATTCAATTGAAAATGTACAATGAGATAAGTTTTGACACATGTATATACACACGAACCCATTATCATAATTAAGACTATGAATAACCCCATCACCCCCCAATTCTCTCCTTCCAACCCCTTCCTGGATCCCCTCATAACCAGACCACCACTTTCCTGATATTGGTCACTATAGATTTGTTTGACTATTCTAGAATTTTATATAAATAGAGTCTTAGAGTATAATTCTTTTGGTCTGGCTTACTGTGTGCCAGCAACTTTAATAAACATGCTTATATATGTTATGATGGCAATGATTTTAGAGAGCATCAAACTCTTTAGATGGATCATGACCAGAGACAGATTTGATATTCTGCTATGAAAGTAAAAGTCTTACCTGAATTATCCTATTTTATGGCTTTCCCACACTCAGACTATGGAGATGGTCTTTGAGACCTGGAAAAGGTCTGACCATCTCTTGTTTGTATGGTATTATCCCAAAACATTGTATCTAGTCCTGCAAAGCATATTTGTGTTGATTTAAACCAAATTGATATGAACTGAATTTAGAGGAACGGATAGAGTGATATCCAACAACTCATGCATTCCCAGTTTAAGAAATGTTACACAGAAGAATAATCAGTCACATTTAATGTTCTTGATTTCTCACAAGACTGGAAACACAAACTCAAAAGTTGGTCCCCAAAGGATGTGTCAGCACTCATTTATTTAGGTCATCAAACAAGTGATCCAGAATATCTCCTATGTTTTTTTTTTCCTTACGATCGACAGTTTTTGTTTTACTGAACATTAGAACTTTCAGATGTATTTGCATATCAGGTTTCAGAAATACTGGCATAGAGAAGACCAACTTGAATAATATAAAAATATAAGGGTTCCAGTTCTAAAATTTGCTATGTGTGATCTTGTCAGGTATTTCTAAATTCAATCGCTTCATTTGGCAAATATGGATGATAGGAATCAATTCATAGAGCTATTGTGAGGACTGAATAAAGACAGGAAATATGCATAAATATTAAGCTGAGTGTTCTGTATATTGTCTTTGATGAGTGTGAGTCCAACCATGTGAGAAATGAGAGGGATTCTGAAGATGGGGGTAGTGGACAGGGAAACCAGATAGAACATCATATAGCCTCTGAAGCTTAACCTCAGTAAGCCTCTTTCAGTCATTGCTGTTGCCCTATCTTGGCAAATCTACATCACTGTGGACCCAACAGCAAGAAGGCTCTATGTTTGATCTACTGTTAATCAATGGCTAGCTATTCAGTCTCAGGCAAGCCATTCATTCCTCAATCTCAGTGGACTTCTTTATAAATTGGTAATAATGGTACCTATTTGTCTTATCTCACAGGGTTATTCTGAGGAATAAATAGGATAACATATGTAAAAGTCCTTTGTAAATGAATGCAGATACTGCTAGAAAATTGTCAGAGCATGGCTCTTTATCCAGCCCTAGAGCAGTCCTCTGGGTGACTGGTTTTAGGCACATCTGCCACTTTGATGCCAGGCAACTTTGGTTCCACGGAGAAGGGTTCCACAGCATTTGGTTGACTATAGCCATTACGCTCATGAGGGTTATCCTGACACATCACTTAACCTGAGGTCAGACTGGAAACGGACAGGAAGGAAAAGACTCTGGGTACTGACTGAGATGCCCAAGGCAGCTCCTGGTCTTCCCACCACCAGGAAGGGTGTCAGCTGCAGATGATATCCCCCTGTGCTCAGTCCTCAGTGCTGCAGCTGTCCCTGAGCAGAGGACCTTTTGTTCTTATGCTGTTGTCACAGGTGCTGACAGGCAGCATCACCTGAGTGAAACAAACTGGTGTCGGAACTTCCCTCAAAAGATTTTAAGTGTGTCAACAACTATTGCCTCTAATGACAAGTGCCACAGCCCTCTGAGGGTCATCTTTCAATGTGTCACACTCTTGAAGTCATTTTCTGATTATCTTTTCTGCCAAGCCTTCTTTTGAAGGAAACAGCATAGGCAATTGGCACAGGGATGACCAGAAATGAGTCCTATGTTCTAGTCCTAGAACAGATTCATCAAATAGGACCAAAGGAAAACAAAGGAAAATCCTGCTGACTGACCTGGTGATAGAGGCAGCAAAAAGTCTAGAGTATCATGGGGTGCCTGGGTGGCTCAGTGGGCTAAGCCTCTGCCTTCAGCTCAGGTCATGATGTCAGGGTCCCGGGATCAAGCCTCGCATTGGGCTGTCTGCTCTTCAGGGAGCCTGCCTCCCCTGAAGCAATCTCTTCTGTTATCCTCACAAGCCTGGGAAGAGATACACCATATTAAAGGTCCCAGAGTCCTTTTGGTCAGAGACCATCAGACATGACTACGCTTTTACTAGGAGCAGGAGATAAATATACCTGGATACACTTAGGTGGGGCTGGTATTTAGGGCTGCCAGTGTTTGTATGCATAGGGGGAGGGTAGGATGGATGAGAGGAACTGTGATCAGATTCTACAAATCCTTTCTGACTCTGCTTTAAGATATATTTACCCCAAAGATACAGATGTAGTGAAAAGAAGGGTCATCTGTACCCCAATGTTCATAGCAGCAATGGCCATGGTCACCAAACTGTGGAAAGAACCAAGATGCCCTTCAACAGACAAATGGATAAGGAAGATGTGGTCCATATACACTGTGGAGTATGATGCCTCCATCAGAAAGGATGAATCCCAACTTTTGTATCAGCATGGACGGGACTGGAAGAGATTATGCTGAGTGAAATAAGTCAAGCAGAGAGAGTCAATTATCATATGGTTTCACTTACTTGTGGAGCATAACAAATAACACGGATGACATGGAGAGATGGAGAGGAGTAGGGAGTTGAGGGAAATTGGAGGGGGAGACGAACCATGAGAGACTGTGGACTCTGAAAAACAATCTGAGGGTTTTGAAGGGGTGGGGAGTGGGAGGTTCGGGGAGCCTAGTGGTGGGTATTATGGAGGGCACGTATTGCATGGAGCACTGAGTGTGGTGCATAAACAATGAATTCTGTTACACTGAAAAATTTTTTAAAAATCCTCAATATTAAAAAAAAAAAAGGATATAGACATCTGCCTCTAACACACCAATCACTCCACCGCTATCCAACTACGGATGTGTTTCCAAGTCATTGATGCGTCCCGGTAGAACTGTGGTAGAGCATCTGACTTAGACAACTCCCATTATAGTCTTCCAGATGGAAAAAAAAAGTAGCAGTTTAAGACACCCAGAAATGTCCAGAAACAGACAAATGAGTACAGCAGCACAGGCAAAATCATCAGTGCTCACTTCCTTCTCTTTCTATCTCTTGCTGCCATTTCTTCTCGGTTGACGTCATGTTGAGGCAGGTCCTTGGGGGCAGACTTCCAAGATTAATTTGGTCAAAAAAATTAAAATAAAAGAGGAGAAATATAGAGAGATACAGAGATACTGAGGGACAGAGAGATGCAGAGAAATGCAGAGAGAGAGAGAGACAAAGAGACATAGAGAGACCCTGGCATCTTGAACACTCGGCAATCTGGCTGTAGAGTCAACACCATTAATGTCATTGCAAGGTTGTTATATGAACAGAATGAAGCCACACACGGGCAAGTCTCTGGTATTGTTAGTGCCAGCATTTCATAGATATGCAATGTATGTTCGCTAGCTGAATCTAAATTCTATGAATGCCAGATCAGAAATCAAAATACCTTTCTTCATAGTCTAGTACTATTAGAGTACTTAAAAGTACTAGGACTGATACCATTGCAGGTCTAAGAAATAATCATAAATGACCGCTGGACTTTCAGAATCTGCCAAGACAGAAAGTTATGTGAACACTGCCGGTGTCGCTTCTAGCTGTCTGTTCAGCTAACACAAATTAGGGTCCCTCGGGCTCCTTTCTCTACCAATATCTGTTCCAATCATTCTATGCTGAAAACTTGTAAGTGAAGTAGAAGGACAATCATCAAATCCAGAATCACATATTTGTAATTTTGACTCTGGGTCATCTATTTCCCATCTTTGTGACTTTAAACAAATTACTAATTCTTCTGAGCAGAATTCTTTAGTCAGCACAATAAGGGCAATATCATGTACTTCATCAGTTCATTGGGACAACTAATTTTGAGAGTGTGGTGCAGTGACTGCCATATAGTAGTTTCTATATAAACGAATGTTATATATAAATCTAAATGACAAGGTGTCTCTCTAATTTCCTCACTTACGTTGATTCAATTAACTTGCATAGCTTATGATGCTACATTCTCAAAGATTGATTGAGAATTTTTAAGTATCTATACCTTCCTTTAAGATTTGCTAAACAATGTGTTAATTATGCCATTTTAAATGAGTCTGCATTTCATGAATTGTAATCCGGTTCAGAACGATACGGCGCAAGGTCCATAAAAACATTTTTTTTGAGAAATTAAATTCTGATTTTGACTGAAAAGACACACTGAAGTAAGTTGATTTTTTTTTTAAGATTTTATTTATTTATTTGAGAGGGAGTACACAGGAATGAGCACGAGTCGGGGGAAGGGGCAAAGGGAGAGGGAGCAGCAGACTTCCCCCTGGCAGGGAGACTGACAGTGAGCTCAATCCATCCCAGGATGCTGGGATCACACCTGAGCCTAAGGCAGACACTTAACTTGCTGAACCACACAGAGACCCCTGAGGTGAGTTGATTTCTGATCCCACCATCCTTGTGATTGTTGTAATGTACTTATCTTCAAATTCCAATAAAGTTGAATCATCAGAGATTAGGAGACTCTTGAATTTAGCGGTCATGAAAATGGATCCCGATAGTAGCCGTCCTGTGTTCACATTTACCATTGCTGTTTAATATTTCTGCAATTCTTAGTATTTCTGTAATCACCCCAGGCAAGTTGACCATGCAGTTTTTATAAGTGACTTTCCCAGTCCTCCCCTACACCAGCTTGAGTTAGATGCCATCTAGCTGTACTCTTCTGCTCATAAATAACTTTGTAACTAATATTGTGCATTTGGGCGGGGGGCGGGGACAGGATTTTATCGGTGTTCCTATCTTAGTAGATTGGGAGTTATCAGAAGGGATGACTAGCTCTTAGACTGTCTTAGAAGATGGGTTCAGTAAATAATTATTGAATGAATGAAAGTGCATTATACTTGAAAGTAGTAATGATAAGACATAGCAGTAACTGTACTTAGAGCAGTAAAATTAGAGTGGTGATAATAATAATAATGTAAGACAATTAACATCTAATTAGTGTTAAACACTCATGATTTGCCAAGCACTGTTCTAAGGGCTTTATATTTTTTAAATCATATCCCCATTACAACAGCTCTATGAAGTATTTATTTACATTTGTTTTCATTTTATAGATAAGGGATGTGATACAAAGGAACTGTTACAACCTGCCTGGGATCACACAATTAGTAAGTAGTGAAGCTAGGATCAAATTGTGTGTGACCTTAATTTTCTGAAGAGCCTCAAACGTCCAAGGGCCCAGCTAGCGTTAGGGGTGTATGCCTGCGTTTCTCAGCCTCAGTGTTCTCCAGTGAGGATATTGGATGCCTTCGTCTCTAGGATGCAGTCCAACTCTGTCTCCATGACTCTCTCCTTTACTCCCTCCAGCATCTCTGTGGTCCTCGGGCCACCCAACCCCAGCTCCTTCTTACTTCTTTTGCAGCTACCTTTGCTGTGGGTTGTGGTCTCCAGTCCCTCGGGCTCAGACCCCTCTGGCGGTGTGAGTGTGCTGCCGTTGAATCCACTCCCGTACACCGTGTACTCCCAAACTTGAGGGGAAATCAACTGCAGTCAAGGGGATAATTAGCTGCTGATTACTGCTGATCTATTAATTGGGAAGTGCTGTAGGCCCTATTTAGAGTGATCTGACTAATGAAATCACAGTATCTTTAATCAAGAATTCAGTGAAGCTTCTAGCTAGAGGATGGAAATTGGATATATTTCACTGGTGAAAATACTCCTCCCCCTCCACTGTGATGTTTGCTGGATGAGGCTCCACATCCAGGTTCCTGGCCTCAGTCTCCTGCGATTGCTGGTACACTTTCTTGATTGTATCTGCCCCTAGACGGTCAGTGACATAAGAACAGGTACTCTTGAGTCCCCAGGATCACTGCTTCATGCATGATAAGGACTCAAGAGATGCAGGTAGGATAAAAAACATGGACTACTCTGAGCCTATGTTTTTGAATTCTATACAAGCAAGAAAATAACAACTATTTTGTTGCCTTACTAGATGTATTTCAGAGAACATATATAATGAGCCTGGTCCCACCATCATATAAGAGGTTGACAAAAGAGAAGTGCTCTTCATATCGTGATTATGTCTTAGGAAGAAAGTATTAAATTATGGGTAAATGAAAGGATAAATTATTGAATAAAAGACAAAAATCCATTAATTCAGAGATGACTTAGGAGTCTGATCTTTCTGGTTACTACAGATATTAATTACATGTTCCTTTCCTAAAGAATCTTATCACATATCCTCATCTTAGCTATGGTGTTGTAACACTTACCTCTTTAATTTTTGTTCTCCCTTGAGGAAGTATAATGTATAGTTTTGTTTTTTGACCTTTATGTTAGTTACTACCTCATGTTCTTCAACACAAATAATTGTTGAGAAACTATTATAGGTAAGTCTGTGCTAATCTGCTTTCCTCGTGTCCTGAGAGAGAAGCTAGTATTTTGGGTGTGGTGTATTGGCTGCCTTCATCTTCACCTCAGCTCCTTATAGTTGCGGAAGTTAAAAGTTTGACAGTGACATTTCACAGACTGCCTTTAACCTGGATTCTGGATATAAGATAAATTTTCTACCTAAGAATACTTGTGTGGCATTTGGCAAGCAGAGCAGGGCAAGGACCATATCTCAGCATAATTTCATTTTTTTCTGACACCAAGCAAAAGAGGGAGAATATTATCCCCATTTAAAAGATTCCAAAGCTCTGTCTCTCGGAAATCAATACACATGTCCAATGCCATATGGAAGTAATGGGAAGAGGCAATATTTGAAACCGGAACTCTCTGACGCCTTTCTCTGGTCCTTTCTTGTATACATCTACATCAAACCGCCAAGTTGGAACAACAGCATGTAATTATAATTATCTTTCATCTTTTCATAAGAGATAGACAAACATATGTCTGTAGAAGTTCTAAGCAGAAAGCATTCACAAAATTGGGAAATTAAGGGAATATCAGGGAAGATAATATCCTTGAAGTAAGTACAGGCTTTGGTTGTACAGATAAGAAAGATAGGAGCACAGGCACCAGGTATGAAAAGATCGACAAACACATGAGAAGAACACCAGCTCTTTTTTTTTTTTTTTTAAGTGAAGAGTGGGTCTTCATTTTTTTTTTTTAAGATTTTATTTATTTATTTGACAGAGAAAGAGATCACAAGCAGGCTGAGAGGCAGAGAGAGAGCAGGAAGCAGGCCCCCAGGAGCAGAGAGCCCAATGTGGGACTCGATCCCAGGACCCTGAGATCATGACCTGAGCCGATGGCAGAGGCTTAACCCACTGAGACCCCCCAGAGCCCCAACACCAGCTCTTCTAAGATTGTGCTTGGGAGGATCCATTGGAGCATTAAAAGGAAGAACAGTATTGCATAGTTGTTTTGGTTTCCTTAAACCGCCATAACAAAGCACCACCAATGGTGGTGGGTGGGGAGAAGCTTAAACAGAAATGTATTTTCTCACAATTCTGAAGACTATAAGTCTGAGATGAAGGTGTTGTCAGGGTTGGTTTCACCTGAGGTCTTTCTCCTTGGCTTGTGCACGGCTGTCTTCTTGCTGTGTTTTCACTTGGTCTTAGGTCTGTGTGTCCGTGCCCTAATTTCCTCTCTTATGAAGACACTGGCCATTGGATCATGGTCCACCCTAAAGACCTTGTTTTTTTTGTTTTTTTTTTTTTTAAAGATTTTATTTATTAATTTGATAGACAGAGATCACAAGTAGGCAGAGAGGCAGAGAGAGAGAGGAGGAAGCAGGCTGTCCGCAGAGCAGAGAGCCCGATGCGGGGCTCGATCCCACGACCCTGGGATCATGACCCGAGCCGAAGGCAGCGGCCTTAACCCGCTGAGCCACCCAGGCGCCCCCTAAAGACCTTGTTTTAACATAATTACCTTTTTAAAGACCCTGTCTCCAAATACAGTTACATTCTGAGGTCGTGGGGTTAGGACTTCAACATATGAGATATTAAACAGTTTTCAATGTGCTTCTAAGATAAAAGAAATGAGAACTAGCAAATAGCTTCATATGTGTTTGTCTTAATGTATATGAAGAGTTTAAAATAACTGCATAATGACCACACATTTCTCCTTTTGGAGCGGTGGTTCTCAACAGGAGTGACTTTGCCCCCTCTGAAATATTTGGCAGTCTGGAGACATCTTTGGTGTCACAGCTGAAGGCCTGCTAATGGAATCTGCTGATAGATATCAGGAATGCTGCTAATTCTTCTATAATGCACAGGACAGTCCCTACAACAAGGAATAATTTGAACCAATATAGCAATAGAGCTGAGGGTAAGAAACCTTTTCTCTCTAGAGTATGAGCATGGTTATTTTGAACTAACCCATGTTGAGCTGCTATTGAAGTAGTTCTTAAATTTTATGTTTCTAAGAATCCCCAGTTATAAAAAAAGAATCCACAATAAAAATAGTTTAAAAACATAATTTGACAACCTTCATTCCCAAAAATGTCAATATAGTATGGCAGTTTTTGTTGGGGCTCATGTACCTACATAAACTCACACACACACAAAACAAAAACAAAACAAAACACCCAGAAATATAACCGATCCCAAATGAGTCCAGTATATATGATCCATGGATCTTACTTTGAGAAATAGCCCAGGAGGAAATATAGTCTAAGTAAGACTATATGCTGTACATTTTTTTATATATTATAATTATTTATGTGTCTATCTCCCATTCCGAAATGCTAAACCAACCATCTTTTATTCATGAAGATCCTATAACTTTTCAGACACCACAAAGTTGCTGGAAATGCAGCAGTAAAGTACTTGGATAAAGCCCCAACCCTTCTAATTCTTAAAGATGATCAAATGGTCTAGGAGGGTCACAGCATATGTTGAACATGGATGTACTGGATTCAACTGCATTTTTTACTTCTGCATCTATCAGCCCCTAGAACTGCCCTACTATACAAGAGCTCGTTGTCATCTTCTCACTCCCTCGTTAACAGGCCCAGTGTGCAGAATACACATCTTATATATATTCTTGTAGACCCAGAACGTGTATACCCGGACACAACTATAGCAACATTCTTTCCTAGTAAGTCTTGTTAATAGGTGGGGTTTAACTTCTAGAGTTTCATAAGATTCATAAGCAAGATGTTCCATAACCATAATAATTGTAATTCTAGGGGCTGCATAATCTTTCATCCAGTTGAAAAACCAGCACTTACTTAAACATTTCTTTACTACTGGTGGGCATTTTATCATTTTGATTTTCAATAAAATAGAAAAACAATAAAGGTTTTGAGTATATTCATTTTTTTCTCTTCTAATTTATTTTCCCTTATGATACAATCCTATAAAATTAACCAGATCAAAATGTGACCTGTAACTGATTTAAAAATAAAATCACTTACTCTACTCTTAGCCCTCCAACTTAACAATGACTCAGTGGTAGAGAGAGAAATACATTAACCTCTAAATTGCATAATTCTATTGCAAATCTTTTCCACAATCTTCTCCACTCCCTGTGTTGTCTGAATGCCTGGCAACAAGTCTCAGGGTAAGAGATATTATAAGAAAAAACATATTTTCTCCAAAAATGCTGGCTGGATTCAGTGAGGGTAAAAATCTTTCATTACCAAGACAATGTCTCACAAACTTTTTATTCATGCACCATAGATGGTTATGAAAATAATGGATAACTATTTTTATATTTTTAATGTGGTTAATATTTTTTTCTAATTTTCTTTATAAAATGTATTATTTGTTGTTTGCCAAAGATTCGCTACTCTTAACCTTAAAGTAATAAACTATCAGACTAAGGAACCATCATTTAAACCAAACTGGTTGGCCAGGTTCACGGAGGCAGGATATGGGTGAGGGCAGGGGATATGGAGAGCTGTTATTTCCATTTGGCATATCAAGAATGAATGCATAGGTAGATTATAAAATTTGCCAACTATCACACAAATAATTACTGAAGGAATCAAGAATCCAAAAGCCTTGTTTCAAAGAAGGAATCCCCTCCTCCCACACACACACGCAGAAAGAAAAAGAAAGGAGTGTTGAAGGGAGAGAACAAGTTCTTTAATTAAGGATGATGTTTTCCCATGGCTATATTAAGATGCTGCTGCTAGGTTTTTCACATCACGCCAGCAAGCTTAGAGTAATAATTTCAGCTTGGGCTGGAGGTGCTGGGGACTTATACAGGGTACTTGGTTAAGCTTGTTTAAGATCTTGCTTTTAAACGCTTTTGATATTTTTGCATCCTACTCTTGACAATCAATAGGCCCAGAGGGGTGTGCTAGAGAAGAAACTGCTCCTGTGGCATGCAGCTCCGTAGCTGAATACTTGGGGTTTACCCCTGGAAAGTTCTGAGTGGAGTTTCGTGGAGCACAAAGGCATAGATTCTGCCCTAATTTTCAGTCAGGATGTAGGAGGGAAGCAAAGAGGAGGTTACATTCTGGTAAATGCAATAAATACAAAAGAGAAAGAAGCAGAGTGTACAGCTAGCACAGGGGAGGGCAGTGGGGATGCTTGTCCTGTTGAGGGATGGACAGGATTCTCAGGGACCCCGGCATCTGGGATTGTACTGAAGATGAAGAGAAGTTGTCCCAGGATGTAGACCAGGTCTTTCCTGCATGGGGATGAAGAGTGTGGAGAAGTGAGCACCAGTGACCCACCATGTTGGGTTAGTGCACTATGGATAGGCGGGAGCCAATGGGCCCGATGTTCCCTGTGAGTGAAAAACCAGTGCTGGTGAGGCACTTTTTTCCCCCTTTTCTTTTCATATTTCTTTCCCTTTCATTTGAGTCTCTACCTATTTAGAAAACTTCTTTCTAATTTCAATTGTTCTTGCAATCTTTCTGGTAGCATAGTTCGGTACTCCACAACCCAAACAGAATCAGAAACTTACATGATTCTGAGCACTGTCTAAACTCCATTTTTTAAAAAAAGTTTTTATATCCAGTGCTCTGCCTTCTTTTTTATATTGCTGTACTGCTATCAAGTGCATAACCATACCTTTTCTGAATACCAGGAAACTCAAGTGTGAGCTCTCACAGATACAACGGGTTCTGGACAAAGCGATCCTGTGTACCACTCTACAGTGGAGACTGGAGGGAAGGGGAAAAATAAAGAAGTGAGATAACGAAACATTATTTTCTCAGTTGTAGGAATTTCAGGGTTTGAAAGTGAAAGCAGCAAGCATTTAAAAGGAAAAGCACTAGGGGGAATGATTCCATCCTTCCTATCTTATAATCTCATTTTAAAAGAGTGACAGTTGCAAGTTCTCTTTGGCACTAATTGCCTTTCTCTGATCAAGCTCTCCCGTCTCCAACCTTGACAGTCTATCTCTGGTCAGGTTTATATCTATATCTGCATTCCGCAGCCCTGACAAAAAGCCCTTCAGCTTTCAGTGGTTAAGTTTGTCCCTGAGAGCAGTGAATATCTTGCCACAGTATCTATGTTTCAAATCATTACTTCTTCAGAAAGGTGGGTCTCTAAGTGTTGGATATTGGATTGGATTCATGGTAGATTGCTTGTTCTCTTTTTAACAGATTTGATAATATTTTGTGCAAGAAGGAAAAAAATTGTTATGAAAATGACAAGAGATGATATAGGGTGTGAGCTGGCACCGAATGAGGATCTTGAAGCAGCCTGATGAGTAAGAGTTTTTGCTCTTGCCCCTAATCAGCCAGACAGCCATGGGTTTGAATCTCAGCTTGCTGTTTAATTAGGCAAATTAACCTTCTTGCTTTTATAGCAGCCTGTGCTTTCTTCCCACTCTGCATCTTTAGTCTCAGGCTATGTGTCTGCCTTGCCCGCTAGACTGTGAGCTTCTAAGGAGAGGAATGGTGTTCCTTTCATCTTGTAATTCCACCACTCAGCTCAATTCCTGCTCAAGAATATCCACACAATATATGTTCCATAGATGAGCAATTCTGTGCTGTTGTGTTCCTCTCATTCTGCTTCAGATATGTGGAAAAGGTATTGACCCAGGTCCTCAATGTTACTGATGACTCTCTTCTTTCCCTGCCCACTGCAGCACCCTCAGGAAACACTGGTTGGCATGGTTATTCAGGAATCTTTGGAAAGAGAAGAATTTCACCTCTCAACATTGTGTTACCAGCTCAAGGGTAAACAATGGTTAGGCTAACGTAGCAGTCTCATCTCAGTCAGGAAGGATAAAGTTGTGGATAAGGAAGTTGTTCTACTTTTTGGAAATTTCAGATAATAACATAATTTAGAGTTCATCATGAATATTGGCAGGGACCGCCAAACAGAACTGATGGAGTTGATTTTCAACACTCTGGTGATCTGGTCCCTAAATATATAGTCTTTATTTAGTATGGGAAGGGCACAGTCTATTCACCCTCCACAGTACTTATCATCAACTTCAATTTTTATTTCAGCCAAGTCTGGGTACTTCATCTTAATTGGTACTGATGAAGCAAATGACACAAGGGGTCTAGCTTGATTTTGCATCACCAATCGGCTCTGTTGAAATTTTTAAACTCTCTTTTTTGACAATTACAAAATGTGAATTAGAAGCCACAGAAGGGCTATGTATTTTATAGTTAAATATATATATATATATATATATATATATATATATATATATATAAACACTTAATCTTCCATTTAATTATCAAGTAGAACATCTATTAAATGTTGGGTAAACTGCTTCCCTGGGATTCCCACATTATATAAAGGATATTTAAGGACATATATAATCATATGTAAGGATAGAGCTTTAGTTTTAGAGGAACTTGCAGACTAGTTAGGATGACATATATTTAAAAACAATGATTGTAAAGGAGGGTTAATAAAACTTTGGTGTGACCAGCTGTATGAGAGTCCAGGATCACACAAATGCACTGACCAGCTGTGCTCAGAAGAAGGGAGGTCGATAAGGTTTGACACAGAAGAAGCTGCTGAGACTTTGAATCAGGAGATGTTGTTCCAGCTCTACAAAGAGTCTAGGACATTTCAAGAAGAGAAATGAGTGTTTGCAACTCCAAAGATAAGAAAAGCATGCATGCTCTTAGAAGTCCAATTAAATAGTCGCTAGAGTATAGGGTATATGCAGATAGGCAAACGTAATTGTGGGGGTAGATAGGGTACAGGTCATAAAGGAATTTGAACAATATACAAAAGAGTTTCAATTATATATAGATAAAGAATAGCTGTGCCTGTGGCTCCTGGCTGGCTCAGTCGGGTAAGTGTCTGACTTTTGCTCAGGTCCTAATCTCAGGATCCTGGGATCAAGCTCAGTGAGGAGTCTCCTGTCCCTCTCCTTGTTCCTCTCCCCCCATTAGTGCTCTCCTCCCCATCAAAAAAGTAAATAAAATCTTAAAAAAAAAAAAAAAGAATAGCTGTGCCTCTTTTTTTTTTGTTTTCATGTGAAAAGAACACTTTCCCTATCTTTCTAAGTACAACTTAGAAATAGAAACACTCAAGTTTCTGAATATAGAGGTTCTTAGACAATGCAGACTTTTATTTCATTTTATTTTATTATTTATTTGACAGAGAGAGCGAGAGAGCACACAAGCAGGGAGAGCAGGAGAAGGATAAGCAGGCTCCCTGCTGAAGGAGCCTGATGTGGGACTAGATCCCAGGGTCCTGGGATCATGACCGAGCTGAAGATTAACACTTAACCAACTGAGCCACAGACGCCCCAAAGAAGACTTTCATATAAGTATGTTCAATTAGCTTTACCAAATTCCTATACCCAGACCCAGCTTGAACTTAGCAGATTTGACAACCATAACATGGTGACAGACTGTGAGAATGTATTGAATATGTTATTAATCACTGAGAGAACAGAGTCTATTTTTCTGGTCTTGGTCTTTGGGATGTACCTTGTTACTAACTAAAATTTAAAAGATGAGTAATTCATCCTACACAGAGGTTTAAAAATTGCAATGAAAATGTCACCATTTCATTGGCTGCAAAGCTTTAAAAAAATCATCTTCCAATATTTAAGAATTAGGAAATTAAATACAGATAATCTGAGATTAGGCTTCTCTTGGAAAAAGTCATGTTGAGAGTAGCAGATGCTCTCAGGCAACAGTGATGGAGAAGTCCAACAGAGCTGCCAACTTAGACAGAACTTAAGTGTACTAGCTTGCCATGATCCCTTCCACCTCCTGTGGAAAACACCATGTTCAGATCAAGGGTCGACTGTCACTTATCATCACTGATGTTTGGTTGATTTTCTTAATTTAGAGTTTTAAGTTACCAGTTTTTGAGCTCAGACTTCCATTAAATGGAGTGGGTGGGAAGGAGAGAGTTCTGGATATGCGGAGTTTGTTGTTGTTGTTGTTGTTGTTGTTTAAATAACATCCTGTATATACCTTTCTTAAAGTGAGAAAGAGTTCTCAGATTTAAGCATATGACACAAATACTCATCTGTTCATGGAATAAACATGAGATAAAGTCATGAGTGCTGCCTGATTCATTCATTCCTTTCCATCCTCACTCACTGTGGGAATTGCTATGATTAACCGAAACTCTCTGGCGTCCATCTCCAACTTGAACCCCAGGTTCATTCTTACCCACCTGTTTCCCATCTTGTCTCTAGAACTTAGCACAGTTCTACCACCACTGAGTTCTAAAGCAGAGTTCTCACAAAAAAGAACAAAGAGCTCTCAGGACTGACCTTCAGCAAGTTGGTAATTTTTTTTGTTTGTTTGTGTTTTCTGTCTTTAAAATACAAATAAAGGTCCTACTTCATTCATTTCATGACATGACTCTTATTTTTTAATTTTATTTTCTTAATTATTTTTTTCATTTTTTTTAATTTTTAAAGACTTTATTAATCTGAGAGAGATCGAGAGCAAGAGCAATTACAGAGGGAGAGCCTCGCTGTGGGAGGGAGAGAAACAGACTCGCCGCTGAGCAGTGAGTCTGATCCAGGGCTAAATCCCAGGACCCTGAGATCATGACCTGAGCAAAAGGCAGATGCTTAACTGACTGAGCCACCCAGGCATCCCATGGCATGACTTTTAAACACCTAGAATGTTGATAAGTGAGTAGGATTTTTTTTTTATTTTGAAAGAATCCTTCATTCTCTCTTCTTATACTGTTGTATAATTTGTTAAAACATGTACTTCAGGTCATAATGATTGGACGTAAGAGTTCTTGTGGGTCTTAATGATCAAATATAGCTACTATTTATTGAAGTAACTTATTGATCAGCTTAGGACTGCTAAGTATTCTGTAGATATTATTACATTTAATTTATAAAAATAGACATATGCAGATGAGGAAACCAAGACCTAAGAGTCAATGATTAATTTAAAATTCTACATCCAGGGGTGCCTGGGTGGCTCAGGCTTGGTTTTGGCTCAGGTCATGATCTCAGGGTCCTGGGATGGAGCCCTGCATCAGTCTTTGTGCTGAGCATGGAGCCTGCTTAAGATTGTCTCTCTCCCTCTCCCTTTGCCCCTGCCCACCCTCACCCGCATGAATACTTTCTCTAAAAAAATGAACAAATAAAAAATAAAATAAAATAAAATTATACATTCTTTTTGTTGTAAATCCTATAGTCTTTCAGTTGCCCTGAAATTGTCCCTAACACAAAACTAGTAAATAGTGGGTCAGGATCTGAATCAAGTATGAATGGAGTTAGCCATAAAGCTAGAACCTGACTTTACATTTTTTCATGCCTTGTTTTTCTAGTAAGTATCAAAATCTAATATATGAATAAGGAATAATTTAACAAGTACATAAATGGACTACATATATAAAACATAAAATATGTACATATTATATACAAATTCATTATAAACTCACTATAATTTTTTGGCAAACATTCTAGAATTTCTGAATTCATAATTCAAAAACATAGCTAAGGAGACATTCCTGGTATTTTATGTATTATGTCAATAGTACTGTCTTGAAATATCCTTTGTTCATGTAATTTTGAGTACAAAAATACAATTTCAAAGTCATTGAAGGCTTCTAGAAAACATAATCCCATATTAACAAGTTGCAATAACCATCATTAATGTAGACACCATAAAAATCATGTATGGCATGAGATAATTAAAATGCATCATCTGTATTAATATTTGAAATTTCCCTATGAAGTTACCATATGAAGCTTGTCTGTTCATCTTTATTTTACATAAAGGAAACTGAAGTTCAGAAAAGTTGGCCCATTATCCAAAGTCCTCCAGTTAATAACTTATGGAATTATATTCTCAACCCAGGTATCTGACCCCAAAGGTGTTGCTGCCTCCACTTAAATGTACACATTACCTAATCAATGAATGCCACTAATCCATCTCCCCAGGATGGCAAATGTCCACTATATGGTAGATTTGTTGTGCGTAATGTCCAAGTATGAATTGGAGACCAGTGTATAAGTAATCTTGGTCAAGTTCGTCCCAAAGAAAGATTTGACCATAGAAATTGAGATTTTCTACTATACCTTTAAAATTGTTTTCTGTGTATTTATTTCTACTCTGTCAACCCACTTTCCAGCTCATGGGCTCTCAAAGTCTCAGATCAGAGGAAGGTTGTGACAATAAGTCCTGATACATCTGTCTGATCAGAGATAGATCAGTGCAGAGATAGAGCAATGAAGCAAGCTGACATCAAACTCCCCTTCTTTCTGCCTTCTATCTTCTCCTGAAAATTCCCAGCTCAATTTAACTGAGAGGCTGCACTGGGAGACTATAGGCCAAGACCCCAGTAACTCAATGCATGATATGAATGATGGCAGATCTTTGATGAATTCAACAAATGAAACAGTGCTCTTTGAGTGCCCAGCCTTGCAGAATGGCAGGGGAGGGATTGCTCTAGTTCACCCATGGTTTGCTGAAACCTGAGCAACTCCACGCTGTGATAAAAGAGGACAAGGCTGAGATTAGCCAAAAGTGGTGTTTCAGAACCATGACCTTAAGACATGAGTGATGCCTGACCACGTGGCCATGTAGCCTTGCACATATAGTCCACCAGTCAGTGATCTCCTCTCCTCAGTACAGACTAAAAATCTGCCTCTGAGTATCACTGGGGTAAGATGAAGTATTTGCTTAGCAATGCCCAGTTTAATAAACAGAATATAGCAGCTGATCATTAAATGGTAGATAACATTATGATTAGATCAGATGACACATATTTCCATTATATAATGTCATATAATGATAACAACAACAAAACACCTGTTCAGATAGAATTAGGTGGAACTAGGTACTGAGTCCAGTATGGTGGGAAGTCATATACCAACAAAATGCAGCTGGGAAAGATCAAAGAGAGTTGTATGGAGGTTGAGAATCAGGACTCCTAAGTTAGCCAAATCTTATACTTGCCATTTAACAGCTGAATGACTCTCATCCAGTCATTTAAAATTTAAGCCCCAGTTTCTCTATCTTTGAACTGGGTACAACAATAATTTTATCTTGGAGATTTTAATCAAGAATATATATTTTTAATCTGTTTACCTTTTCAAATTTGTGTAAATAACTTAATTCAATGTCCAAGACATATTGAACCCCTTAATCAATATTAGATATTACCATTATTATTTATTAAGAACCACACAATACCTGACACTTGCTTACTATATCTAACCTAATTCTCTCCACTCTCCAGACTCCTAAATCCACATCTCTCAAACCAAGATAATTTGCTCATTCCATGGTGGCTGGCTTCCTCCAGTCAAGTATTCCAGGAGAAACTGGAAGAAAACTATAAGACTTCTTATGGTCCAGCTTGAGAAATCCCAGAACATCACATCTCTGGCACTCTATTGGCTGCACCATCATTAAGGCCCACCCAAGCTCAAGAAGATGGAAATTATACTCCACTGTCATTGAGAGTGGTACAACTCATTTGTAGTCATCTTTAACTTATCCCAAGGAGTAAACACATAGTGAAAAGCTTTAAGAAGTCTTTTTGTTTAAAAAAACAAAAAAGAAGTTTGTTTGTTTTCATAGTTCTGGAGGTCCGGAATTTGACTGGACTGGAATGGGGTGCCAGTCCAGTCAAATTCTGGTAAGGACTCTTTTCTTGTTTTGCAAATGGCTACCTTCTCATTGTGTCCTCAGATGCATGGCCTTTGTATGTGTACATGGAGAGAGAAAACTCTCTTTACCTCTTCCTGGAAGGACACCCGGCCGACCAGATAAGAATCCAGTCCTTGCGACCTCATTTAGCCCTAATTAACTCCTTGGAGACCCTATTTCCAATTAGAGCTATGTTGGAGGTTAAGGCTTCAATATGTGAATTTGGGGAAGGAGGCACAATTCAATCCATCGCAAAAGCAGAAAATATAAACAAAATCCACGTGACTTCCACTGTGCACCTGTATCCAGCCATGCCTGAAACTAATCTATTCAGTCATGCCTCAATAATTGAGAGCCCATAAATCATGTTTTGTTTTATAGAAGACAATTTTGATCGGATCTTCTTTTGTTTGTAAGAGAAAATGTCCTGGTTGGTATGACTGTCAATTATTCAGAGCCACATTACCAGGTCGCCAAAGGCAGGAATGAGATTTATAGGAGGAATTAGAGACCTGAAACAGGAGCACAGACAGGACATGATAACATCAGTGGGTTTGCAGGATCTGAGGACTTAAGGTATAACGTGATTTAGTTCCCACAGGTAGTCTCTCACTAGCTTGAGGATACCTTTAGAAAACAAGATATGAACTTTCAAATGTACTGTAGAGAATCTTAAAGCCATTGTTCTGTACCTGAGAAACAAAAGCAAAGACATGCCACAGTGGAATCAAAACACCTTCTGGAATGTAACAGAGATGCCACTGAGAGACTCCTCAGTTTGATTAGGTATGCATTTATTCACGCGAGTGATTATTTCACTTCCATCTCTTTAGGGAAGGAAAAAAAAAAAAACAATGTCCAGAGAAACAGAGCAATTTTTGCATCCTGGAATACAGAAACAGTAGTTTCACAATAAAGATCTTGGCTTGTGTTAAACGGGGGCATGACATCGCCTGCTTTTCAGAAAGTAACACTCTTCCCTATTTATCACAGCTCCATCCTCCCTCTGACTATTCACTTCAAAGGAGGGACAGTCAGGGTGAATCAATGGCCCCAAAGGCAAAGACTGGTGTTGTCAAGGGCAGGGAGGGACTTCGGGGAGTATCTCCAAACAACAAAGGTGACCTCAGGTTCAGTAAGGTAAGATGCCAAGAATAGATGCCCATTAATCCCTGTCACATGGGTCACAGGCACCTTTGTCAACCAAAACATGTGGCTGTCTACCTAAGGTTGTGCATTCAGCCAGGATATTATGGCCCAGACAGCAGCTCATCTCCCGCTGCTTCCCCGCCCCTTCCCCTTCGGAATGCATTAGGTCAGCACCCCACGTTGACTGGGGAGGGGAAAATGACACTTGGATAAAACAGCATGGAAAGAAAATGAAAGCGGTTGAACACAGAGCAGAAAGAGATTATATTGCATGCTATGTTGAAGAAGGAAGAAAATTCAGCAAGTGGATACTCTTGAAGCTTTAGGTAATTTACCGAAGTTTAAAATCTTTATCTTCATGCTGCCCATATGACAGTTTTCTCTTCCAAGGGCATTCTTGGCTCCTTCGTTCCCTGTACTCTGAGATCGTTTCTGATAAAAGCACTGGTTGTGGAGCATATAGGTCCATTGATTAACCCAACGTTTCCCTCCCACGCTTCCCATTCTAATAGGTGGCACTTTGTCTTTGCAGAAAGCACTGCTTCTTTATTTTTAATTAAAAAAAAAAAAAAGATTTTATTTAGACACAGAGCACAAGCAGGTGGATGGGCATAGGGAGAGGGCAAGCAGACTCCTCACTGAGCAGAGAGCCAGACTCGGGGCTCAATCCCAGGACCCCGAGATCATGACCTGAGCTGCAGTCAGGCACTTCACCGACTGAGCCAGTCAGGAGCCCCTGCACTATTTCCTTTAAGATAAGGTGTTTCGTAGGATAGCTACTCAAAACTATTTGTGCATTTGCACTGATTAAGGTTAGGAAGCCAAATAGCTTTCAGGAGAGGAAACATTTTTTTTTTTTTTTTTAAGATTTTACTTTTTATTTGAGAGAGACAGAGAGAGAGAAAAATAGTGACAGAGATCATAAGTGAGGAGGAGAGGGAGAAGCAGGATCCCCTCTGACAGGGAGCCTGATGTGGGGTTTGATCCCAGGACCCTGGGATCATGACCTGAGCCGAAGGCAGATGTTAACCCACTGAGCCCCTCAGGGGTCCCATGGAGAGGAACCCTTTAGGAGAGCAGATCACAGTCCCTGGGTCACTTGCTGGCAGCACTCACTCCCTGTGCCCCGCTCTGACTTACAGGGCTCACACAGAACGCGAAATGAGAACGGTTTTGGCCCCAAAGCTCTGTCGTATTACACTTTGGTTTTTGTGGTGCAAAAGAGGGTTCATGCACGAACTGTTACGTGATCGAATGAAATAAAATAAACAAAGGTGTTAAAATTGTATATTTTGTCTCCCTTATTCATTTTCCATGACTAGAACAGCTCTAAGTGTTCTTTATGCACTAAAATTGTTTGAATGTTTTTTTCCAAGTTTCTCTGGTCCCTTTATCCTCAGGAAGCTCATCTTTAAATAAAGAAAGAGAAAGAGAACAGTTGTTTTTCACTCAAAAGACTATATATATATATAGGATAAATACATGGGCATGAAATTAAGAAGTGCCTGCTAAATACACATTGTTCTGACTCTACCTCCCTTTATTTCTGCCCTGGATTATCTCTTTCCATGAAAGCCCTGATTTGAAAGTTGCCAAAAATTCTATAGTTTAAATGGCTCCAGATGTGAATAAAAATAAATGATCTCCCTGATATGAGGAAGTGGAGATGCAATGGGGGTGGGAGTTAAGGTGGTAGGAAAAGTAAAAAGGAAAGAAGATGGGATCGGGAGGGAGAAAAACCAAAAGAGACTCTTAATGTCATAAAACAAACTGAGGGGGATGGGGGGAAGAGGGGTTGGGAGAGGGTGGTGGGGTTACATTATATGTTTAAATAAAGCTTAAATAAAGTAAAAAAAAAAAATAAAAAGAAAAAAGAAAAAAAAATAATAAATCGTGGGATTGACCATGGCCGCAGTAAGTGGGGGTGAGGTACATTTGAACATTTGAACAAGAACTTGAATTTACTGAAATGTTTGGGGAATTGGGACTCTAGAGATTTGCATTTTCTGTGGGTGAACTTTTATATTTCAGTTCTTATCAAATGATTGCAAATATTTAAGTCCCCTGTCTTCCTTCATCAACCTAACTGATTGCATCTTTGCCTAATGACTCTGGGGGCTTCCAGATCTCGGGCTCATCAGTGTTCCCTGTGTGGATTTGATGTTGGTACGAATGTTTTAGGGGGTTGAGTTAGTTCTTTTCTCGGTTGAGAATGCAGATACCCGTGAACCTGTAGGTTTTAGGCAGAATGCCGGTGTATTTATATAAAAGACCTGAGATATCAGAAAATATTGGAGACATGTGATAATATAATATGTACTATTATTTAACTTATATTATCACATTTATTTCTGAAAACCACATTAGGAGGTTAATGTTATGAAACCCTTTTACAGATGATGAGCTACGAGCTTGGGGCAGAGATTCTTAAACACTGGTGTGCCTACACAGCATCTGGAGATCTTATTAATATGCCAATTCTGACTCATATACCTGGGGTAGAGCATGAGATTCTGTATTTCTAACAGGCTCCTAGACAGTGTCAATAATTAACACCTCAAGTGGCAAGGATATTGAGAAATTTCAACCACTTACCTAGTTTAAAGACAAGGCTGGCATTTGTGACTCTAGACCACAACCCCCGACCACCATCAGGTTCAGCAAACATATCATGGAGAAGGCTGCTGGTTTTCTTCTTTATGGCAGACACTAAAGTTGCCCTCAGAGTTCTTTCCTGCCCAGCTAGGACATACACTCACATTTTTTCTCAGTACAAAGCTTCAGAACATTCACTGACAATCAGTCCATCAGGTCTGGTTTGCAACGTGGAGTCTATGCTTTCATAGTGCTGTGATTTTTACTTTGGCCAGAAGACTTGCATAATCATCTCCCTTGAAGAACTGTACATATGATTGTGTCCAGAAGTATTACTTTAAAACAGATTCCACAAGAAATATAAACTCTTTTGTCAGTACATAAAAACAAAAGGGGAAAAAACAGGTCTATGACCTCAGTATGTGGATACAAAGACTTTGTAGAATTTTCCTGTCTGTGATTATCTTGTGCAGGAGCTTTATTTCCCCCCCACCCCCCACAAGATTTGATTAAGTAAAACATAAATTTTTGTGTATGATAAGTTACATTATTTATCTCTCTAAAATGAGTCCATACTACTCAAAAAGTAGATATATCACAGGTTAAATATTTTCATGTGAGCCCCCTAAATTTTACTGTTACTTGATTTATTTTTACTCTTAATAATAATACTATTAGTGACATATTTGTGTTAGGCTTTTTTTCCCCTCTGTATGTCAATATTATGCTAGGTTGCTGATCTGAAAAATTTTAACCCATTCTTTCTTTTCTTTTGATTTGTGCTTCAAAAGAGTAGGGTTGGCTCCTTGGGATAAGCATTTGGCAGATCTTACATTTTTCATTGATCAGACTGCACACTCAATCTCCACATCCTGCCCTCTGATTCACATTTGGTAGTTTTTATGCCCAAACACACATCTTAGTTCAGAGATTATGCTTTAACACAAAATCTTCTGTTTGAAGAGAACTCCAGGTAACAGAAGTAAAATAATTGAAATAATTATCCTTTTCAAAACCTTAGTTAAAAAAATCGCCTCCAAATGAAGTCTCTGCTTGAGTTGTACTTTACCATCTTTCCCTGCTGCCCGAGGCTTGATTAAAACACAAGAATGTAATTATCTGCTAATTTGGAGTCTCAGCTGATTAAAATAGAAAGAACTTGCACAGGTCAGAGGTTATCATGGTGCATAATTAATTGTCCAACACCATCTTAATCAACATCTCTTCAGTTTGAGCATCTTGCATTTCTCGGACAGGAAGGGGGAGGAGAGATGTGTGATTTAATCAACTATGCCTGAATTGTCAGAAATGGATTTGGGGAGGTGGCCTCCCCCGGTTACTAGAGAAAGAACTGAAGTGTTTCAGCCTTCAGTGATGGGTCGTGCATTACCAAATCTGCAAGATACAAAGTGTGTTATTGAACACAAGGCTTCTAGTAAGTGGCTCACTGCAAGTTGATTAATAAATTGAAGCACCGAATCTGAGAAGGAAAGGTATGGACATGTGAATATAGTCTGACTTGACATGAATCATTAGCCACAAAAAGCCACCGATTTGTACCAGCGCTACATTCTGCTGTAACCCCTGTGCGTGAAAATGTAGAATCTGTCCTTTAAAAAAAATCACCATAATGTGGCCTTTCACATTTTCATAAAGATGCAGTAGATCAGTAAAATAGTAGTGAGGAATGTGTTTCAGGCAAGACTTGGGCTTACACACTCAGAGAACTATGTGGAAATGTTTGTCTTGCTCTAAGATAGAGCATGGACTAGCCATAGACTTTCAGCCCTGGGACAGGAAGTCAATATGCATTTTTATCAAATTTCATCAGCATAACAATGTGGTAAGGTAGAGATTATGTTTCCTTGTTGCAGATGAGGAAACTGATTCAGAGCAAGTCTTTCCTGCTGACCTTGAGCCTGGAAGTGGCAGAGCCAAACATTGAACTTGGTGTCCTTTGCTTCTTGCCAGTTGGGGACGTGGAGGGCAGGTGGCCGCTGGTGACAAGCATTTGCACTTGCTGGATCATTCTTATGCCATGTTTCTTTCTGTAAGTTCTTCTCTCCTTTGTTCCCTGAACTTGCCGTAGGCATCTCTGCCATAGCATGTTTGGATAACAGTATCATTGGAGTTACTGGATCATTTTTCCTGAGGGACAATTATTGCTATTTTTCCACTTCTGTCAATCTGTCTCTCTGAGTGAACAGGAGCTATTTTAGGGTGAGTTTCATGTGTTTTCTTTCTGATACGTCAGAACATACGTTATCCAGCATCCAGCATGGATAACATATGCAATAAGTGTGGAATAAGTTAATGAAAATGAGGAATATATGAATGGATGGGTATGTAAGCAGACAGTGGATGGACAGACAGATGGATAATTGAATGGACAGATGGATGGATTGGAAAAAATTAGGCAAGTTTCCAGAGGTAACTTGCTAAGCAGAATATGTGGAATTTACCCTGTGATTCAACATCGGATAAAGGAGAACTTCAAGTTGGTGTAAAATGTTTGTCTTTTGAGAATTCTCTCCCCTCTGCTGTTCATTGGCCAGTCACCACTCCTCTTGGTAATGGAGGCACTATGAAGGGTTTCCCGATTATTCCAATGTGGTAATCACTAAAATAAGAGTTTTCAGCACTTAATCAGTTGGTAGACAGTTTCAGCATTTACATTTTAGAACCAATAGGCTGCCTATGATACACAATTTATAGAAATTGTGTGTGTATGTGTGTGAGTGTGTGTGTGTACATATAAGGAATTAGCTCAGACAGTTATGGAAGCAGACAAGTGCTAAGACCTGCAGAGTGAGTCAGCAGGCTGGACACCCAGGAAAACAATGCTATAGTTCTAGTCCAAATTGGAAGGGCTAAGAACCAGAAGAGCCTATGATATATTTCCTATCCAAACACCAGTAGGCTTGTGACTCAGGAAGACCTGAAGTGTTAGCTCAGCCCAGAAGGTAGCAAAAAAGCTGATATTCCAGTTCTAAGCCCATTAAGTAGGAAAATTCTCTTTTATTCAGGGGAGAGTCACTCTTTTAGTTCTTTCTTTTTCTTTTTTGTCCTTCAACTGGTTCGATGAGGCCCACCCACATTATGGTTGAGAAATATGCTGTCTGAGCAAAAAGTCTGCGAGGCAAAGCAGCTTGGTTTTTTGAAGACGGAAGCTGAGTCAAGCTGAACTGAAGCTGTTGGTCAGAGCTGGGAAGAACCAGAGCAGAAATGCAATTGCATTCTACATAAGAAAGTGGTCAAACCAAGTAGGCTGCATGCTGCTGTTAAGTCCAAAGTACATGCAGGGTCAGGAATATGCAGAAAAATCTAAGTGGTAAAAAGTTGAGCATAAAATGGACTTGTGAAAGCGAACAAGGCAACAGAGGCAGGTACACAGCTGCAAAAATTGAGAGACAATTTTGAGAAATCACATGGACTTTGTGTTTGGTCATGTAACCAGGGCAGCACTTTGGATAGAGATTTTATTTTATTTTTATTTTTTGAGACCTGTGAACAGTCTCTCCCTTGTTTACTACCATGTTCCCATTCCTGAGTTATGTTGCTACCTAGAGTACAGAGAAGTATGGGAGGTTTCATTAATGAATGAGTGTGTGAGTGAGTGAATTTATATGTAAAAATGATACACTTTCTTCAAGGACTAAGGTGGAATTTAGTATTCTTTGTACAGAGCTCTGTACCACAGCCCTTGTCATGACTGTGTCTTTGTCTTTCAGTTAACTGGGAAAATTACCAGCTTTCTGGGGTTAATTCTCCACAACACCACTATGTATTTCCATCTTATACTAAACTACCCCTTTATAGCACTACTTACATTTAATGGTATTAATTTGTTTTAATGTCTATAAACCCTACTGAAGCTAGGTATCATTCATTCATCAAATATTCCCTGTGTGCCCAAACATGGCATAGAGGACATAGTGAGGAAGCTGAGATGATCTCTGCTACAACATTTATCAGGGAGAGACAGAATGTGGTTTATTTTGTTTTGTTGTTTTTTTTTTAAACTAACATGAATTTATTATGTAATTTATAATTTTGTAGATGATTATTGCAGGCAAAGTCAGCTGGCTTCTCTACTCTAGGTCTACAAGACTGAAATCCAGGTATTCCTGCCCAAGCTCTTATCTGTGTGTTTTATTAACATGTAATGCATTATTTGTTTCAGGGGTACAGGTCTGTGATTCATAAGCCTTACACAATTCACAGCACTCACCATAGCACATACCCTCCCCAGTATCCATCACCCAGCCACCCCATCCTTCCAATCCTTCTCCCTGCCAGTGAATTCATATGATAATTGTCTTTCTCTGATTGACTTATTTCACATAGTATAGTGGCCTCTAGTTCCATCCACATCATTGCAAATGGCAAGATTCCAGGGTTCTTTTTGATGGCCACATAATATTCCATATATATATATATATATATATATATATATATATATATATATGTGTGTGTGTGTGTGTGTGTGTATATATATATATATATATGTATATCACTTCTTCTTTATCCATTCTTCTGTTGATGGACAGATAGGATCTTTCCATAGTCTGGCTATTGTGGACATTGCTACTTTAACCATTAGGGTCCATGTGCCCCTTCGGATCAGTACATTTGTATTTTTAGGGTAAATACCCTGTACTGCAATTGCTGGGTCATAGGGTAGCTCTATTTTCAACTTTTTGAGGAAATCCCATACTGTTTTCCAATGCACCCACTTGGATTTCCACCAACAGTGTAAGAGGGTTCCCCTTTCTCCACATCCCTGCCAACACCTGTCATTTTCTGACTAGTTAATTTTAGCCATTCTGACTGGTGTGGGGGGGTATCTCATTGTGGTTTTGAATTGTATTTCCCTGTTGCTGAGTGATCTGGAACACTTTTTTCATGTGTCTGTTGGCCATTTGGATGTCTTATTTGCAGAAATGTCTGTTCATGCCTTCTTCCTGATTGGGTTATCTGTTCTTTAGGTGTTGAGTTTGATAAGTTCTTTATAGATTTTGGATACTAGCCCTTTATCTGATATGCCATTTGTGAATATCTTTTCCCATTCTGGAAAAACCAGTAGATTCTTGCAGCATATTCCCATGCCACTCCTCCTGGTGGAGGAAGGTGGGGGGGGGTATCTCCCTAGATCTGCCACTTGTGGGGTCCCTGCTCAAAAAGTAGTGTCCTGACTATGCTTCAGATCATGGTTTATGGCAACTCCAAGCTGAAAGTCCAGTCCTTGGCTTCATCTTTGCAGCTGGCTTCTCTATTCTTACACCTGGGAGCTCTGCCACACTCAGACACCCCTGATCTTTCTCTGACCCCAAGATTCCTGAGACCACACTGTCTCAGCAAGGATTCCACCCCCACTTAGCCACGGGAGTGATGTCCCTCCACAGAGCAGACTTCTAAGCTTTCTGATTTTGTGCTCTGCAGCTCTATCACTTGCTGGTAGCTGGCCCTTCCCCCTCTCCCAAACCCCTCCCATGGTCTATCTTCCCATATTATCACTTCTGATTCACTTATCTGCATGTCCTACCTTCCAGAAAGTGGTCACTTTTCTGTTCATAGAGTTGCTGCTATTCTTTTCTTCCATCTCCTGTTGAGTTTGTAGGTGTTCAGAATGGTTTAATGACTAACTGAATTCCTGGGCCCAGATGAAATTTAGGTCTCCTCCTCCTCCTCCTCCATCTTGTTCCTCCCCTCCCCCACAACAGAACACGTTTTTGAAAATGAAAAGTAAACATGATATATTCAACAAGTGAGTAATTAGAGAAAGGGAATAAAATTATGGAATATCTGATGGGATACATGACACTGAGTGTCCAGATGAGCCCTTTGTGAAGTAAATGACAGAAGGTTTGGGAAAATGACATTTGCAAACAGATCGATTTTCCTAGTTCAAGCCAGAGAGCAAAATCCCTAAGACCAAATGAAACTTTTCTATTCAAAGTAAGATATTTGGATTGTGTTTTATATATGATCCAATTTATGTCCTTTAAAGTTCACCCTGTCAACAGATTAGAGGACGGTTGTTGGGGAAGAATGAGAGTCAGAATCTTGATCATTCCTTGATCATAATGGTATGGTGCCAGGCCCCTAACAAATGCTTGATATTTGTTAAATGAAATGATTTAATAAATCATTCTCAGAAAGTTAATTCCCTTTTATTGCAGGCCATCAATGCTCATAAAGTTAAGATTTTTGTATTTTAACTCAGTCTTTTTGGAAAAGAAAATAATCAGAATACATTCAGAATCATAAACCACTTAGGCAAAACTTGCTCTCTTCTCTCTCATTCTGAGTCCCTGTCTCCTGTAAAACTTAACAGCACCATTGTTTTCCTGCTGCATAATTTTTTCTTGTTCATTTTAAATATAGGAGGTCTTAATATAACACTGCAAAACTAACTGCAATCATAAGTACAATTTGGCTAAAACTGACAAGACTCACACATTTTCCCCTCCTATTTTTATTTAATAAAATGCTCGGAATACATATAAACTTTATTCTTCCAGTATCTGTTATTGTCTTATCTGCTTACAAACACAAAGCAAAGGTTCTTTGATAGATTATCATAAAACTCCCTGGGTTTAAATTTCGTGTTGACAGTGTCCTCTGTTTTGTCACCCAAAACAGAATTTTATAATCTTCTTCAGCAATACAGCTCAATGGAACTCAATTAATCCCTGCATCTTGGAGTTTCATACCATGTTGACTCTTGTACTCCATGCTGGTGATCTTGGTTCCCTGACATACCACGGACTTCCTTAGGTGAGGATGCCCTGAGCACGGGGCACCACTTATAGACCTGGAATGAAAGGGGATTTGTCAGTCAGGAAAAAAAGGTCTGAATCCAGAATATGTCCTTGAAAAGACTTCTCCAAGGGTAAGAGCACTGAAGATGTGAGAAACTCCCACAGGAATAGGATAGGGCAGAACTCAACAGTTCTGCAAAATGGGAAGTAGTACAAAGTTATGCAGTCTGAAATGAGATTTGGTCATTTATGTATTTTTGAGTAATAGCTAACTTGAGGTACAATTGACATGACATAAAATTCACCCCTTTTAAAGTGTACAATCCAGTGGCTCTTAGTGTGTTTGTACAGTTGTGTCAACATCACCACTGTCTAATGGTAAAGCTTTTTGTGTCACCCCAAAAGCACACATTACTACACATTTCTTACTGCTTTTTCCTTCCATCCTCTGGGAACCAGTAATCTACTTCTTCTCTGTGGATTTGCTTATTCCAGAATTTTTGCATAAATGGGATGATACACTATGTGGCTTTTTGCAAACTGACTTCTTTCTCAAAGCATTGTGTTTTCAAGATCCATGTATTCTGCAGTGTGTACAAGTACTTTATTCCATTTTATTGACACACGATACTCTATTAGGTAGATTTATCACATTTTGTATCTAACAGTGGATAACACAGGGGGGTTGTTTCTAATTTTGATTATTATGAATAATGCTGCTGTGGATATTTGCATACACATCTTTGTCAGGACATGTATTTTCAATTGCTGAATCATATGGTTTAATATTTCAAAGAACTGTCAAACCAGGTCTGTGGAGGCTGAAACATTTTACATTTTCATCAGGAATATATGAGTTTCAATTTCTCTACATCCTGCCCAAATGTTATTGTCTGTTTTCTTGATTTTAACTTTTAGTTAGTATGAAGCAGTAGCTCATTGTATTTTGATGTTCAGTTTCCAGATGACTAATGATTAAGAATCTTTACATGTGTTTATTAGCCATCTGTATATTGTCTTTGAAGAAATGCCTGTTGAAACCCTTTGATCATCTCAATTTGATTAACTGTTTTTTCATAAGTGTTCCTTGTGCATTCTGGACAGAAGTCCCTTATTAGATACATGACTTGAAAATATTTTCTCCCATTTTTGGGGTTGATTTTTCTTTTTTTTTTTTTTTTTGGTGGTTTTCTTTGAAGCAAAAGCACTATTTTTTTTTCCTAATTGTCATGAAATTCAATTAATTTGCTTTTTTTTTACTTTTTCTTAATTGCTTGTGTTTTTCTTGTGATATTTACAAAACTACTGTCTAATATGAAGTCATGAAGATTTATTTCTATGTTTCCTTCTAAGAGATTTACAGTTTTTGGTCTTATGCTTAAACCTATGACTCATTTTTAATTAATTGCTGTATATAGTATGGGAAAGGTGTCCAACCTCATTCTTTTGCCTGTAGATATCCTGTTGTCCCAGCACCATTAGTTGAAATGACTATCAATTCCCCATGAGTTGTCTTGGTACTCTTCTTGACCATCATTGTAATGGTTTAATTTTAGACTCTCAATTCCATTTGATCTGTATGTCTACCCTTCTGACAATACTACACTGTCTTGATTGCAGTAAGTGTATAACAAGTTTTGAAATCGGGAAGCATGAGTACCTCAAATTTGTTCTTTTTAAAGATTACTTCGGCTATCCTGAGACTCTTGAATTTCCCTATGACTTTTAGAAAGAGTTTGTCAATTTCTGCAAAAAGGGTACCTGGTATTTTGATAGAGATTATTGCTGGATGTTGTGAGCTTAGTTTGGTTTTTGTTGTTGTTGATGATATTTTGATTTCTTAAGGTGGAAATTTATGTTATTGATAAGATATACTTAGCTTTAATTATAGACATTGACAGGTCTAAATTATCCCTTCAGCCACTGCCTCTTATAAGTTTAGACACATCTTGTAAGTTTTGGTATATTGTTCTCTTCATATTCATTCACTTCAAAGTCCTTGATAGTTTCCCTTGACCTATTGCTTATTTAGGAATATATCATTTAATTTCCACATATTTTTTAAATGTCCCAAATATATGTGTGTGTATATTTTTTTTTCTAGAGTTGATTTATAGTTTCATTCCATTTATGTCAGAGAACATACTTTGACTTCAATCCTTTTAAAATTTTTGAGGCTTGTTTTATGGCATAGCATATGGTCTATCTTGAAGAATACTCTATGTACACTTGAGAATAATGTGTATTTTGGTGATTTTGAGTGAAGAATCACAGTCTTGCCACTTATTATCTATGTAGTTTTGGAAAACTTTATTTATTTACTTAATTGAACAGGCTCAATTTTTCTCAAACTATTTTCTCAAATAGTTATGTCAGTTTGGGATGATGATCTCATAGAAAGTGCTTTATTGTTGATGTTGTTGATGTGTTTCTGGATTTGTTTTATCTGTTTACTTTTTGAGAATTAAATAATATAATATATATAATAATACAATATGTGGCCCTAAGCATATGGTAGTCTCAGGATAGTTAGTACCATTACTCTACTCCTGTGTCAAATTCACTTTTGAAAAACTGTTTCTATGTGCAAGCCAGCATGGTCTTTCTTAGAGAAATTGTTTCTTTGGCAATATATTGACTTCAGAAGATGTAATGGTTCTCTCTGCTTTTTGAAGAAAGGAAATACTCGATTCCCAACAATTGACATGGGGGGGGATTGTTTATTTCTTGAAAATATATGAGAAATTCATTGAGAAGTTTTGAATACTTCAGAAAAGCAAAACTATTTTGAGCAACCTAAAAATCCAGAGGAGCTGGGTAATATGCAAGCATTCACCATGACCAACCAAGTTTGAGGACCTCATTGTATATGAGGAGAGACAAAATGTGATGCGAATAAAACCACAGCATTTTACTCTATTCTTCCTGGGCTGAGAATGTCTTCTTTCCATATATCATGTGGTAAATAGCTACAAAATTTTTAACTCATTTCAACTCACTACTTCTTTCATCAAACCTTTCATAATTGAAAATACAAGGCTTCCTTCCAATAAACCAATGATTATTCAGTTAAGTCTCCTTTAAATAAGCATTTCAATCTTGGTTTGAGGTGTTATTACTGACTTACTCTATGAAAGAGGAATCTGAAAAACAGAGACTGTTCTGGATTTTCATGAGCATCTGTATAGTTTATGTCAATTCTGTTAAACCTTAGTTTCTAACAGTAAAACAAAACAAAACAAACAAACAAAAAACTGGAGATGGTTATCTTTTCTTAAATTTCTATCACCATGGTCCAAAGGTCCTTATTACTTAGTAAACAGAAGAATAGAATTCTCTGAATGTAACTAAAAATGTATGTCCCTACCAGTTAGAACTTCTGCCTGAATAACTGTGCAACTATAGCATGCTGACCTACTTCCATTCCAAAAAAATATAATTATTTCATGTCTGAGTCACCTGTTCAGAATAAATTTGGTAAGTGATACAGCATAAAATTAACTTGAGAGCCAGTTGTGTTGTTTTTAATTCTTATTCTGTGGCTTTGTGACCTTTGGCTTGCTTTTGCCATCTCTGTGCCTCAGTTTACTTAGCCTTATGAGCCATATTCTAATTATGCCTACTTCATAAGGTTGCTATGAAGAACGAGTGAGAAAAAAACAAGGAAAGAGCTTGTAACAGTGCCAGGCCAAAAGAAAGCACTAAATCAATGTTAGTTATTATTGTTATTATGATCTTTTTTATAACAATTAAAAAAAACTCTCTCAAGTCATACAAATTACATTTTTTTCCATTTTTATGATCTATGGAAACCTGAAGACCCAGGCTATGTACCCTTAGACTAACTTGACTGTAAAATTTCTGTTAGTTCTCTCAGATTCTGTGACTGAGTGTTGAAGCCCCACACTAGTGGGTGGAGCCATGGCTTTGGAAGAAGCTGACCCAAGGAGGCTAACCTCAGGTATTTTACTACAAGTCTTCCGAGATAGGAATGTCCAAGTGGTAATCAAGGCCCTTTCCTAGAAAAACAATTAAGAGTCAGAACCAAAGTGGAGGGATTGTGTTACATAAGCAGGTGATAGAGTCAAGATTAAGATTTGAGAAAATCAGAGCATAACCAAATGGTTTTTTTAGCCCATCTTTGGGATCACAGCTCTTTGCACACTTGTAATTAATAAGGTAATTATTTAAAGGCATTTATCATATGCTATGTCTCTTGCAATGAATGTTAAGTCAGGTAAGGAAATAAACTGCCCCTATTTTGTCCATCTTTGTCCGTGTGGTCAGGGCCCAACATTTGTTATGTGTACATGTGGTTTGATTGAATCAATGAAGTATGGTGAGTCCCTAGTGATTTAGGAGAAATGGCATGAGTATCTAACGTCTCTCCAAATGAACTGGGATTTACACGGTCCTTGCACTTATTCTGGTACCTAAAACAACAAAATTAAGTTGGAGATCTGTGAGCCATGGGCACAAGGGCTGATACCAGACCGTAGGACAGCAATCGAAGCAGAGACATTCCATTGTGTTCAACACCAGATTAAGACTAGTTTGTACTTTAAGAACATCATTAGAGGGGCGCCTGGGTGGCTTAGTGGGTTAAAGCCTCTGCCTTTGGCTCAGGTCATGATCCCAGGGTCCTGGGATCAAGCCCCGCATTGGGCTGTCTGCTCCGCGGGGAGCCTGCTTCCTCCTCTCTCTCTGCCTGCCTCTCTGCCTACTTGTGATCTCTGTCTGTCAAATAAATAAACAAAATCTTAAAAAAAAAAAAAGAACATCATTACATTTCAAATTGGTCTGGTTTGGGAAATCCCAGTCTGAGATCAGAAGCATAATGCACTTAGCTTTGTTGTGAGAATTAAATTTGACAATGTATATGAAGCACTTAGTTGAACACAGAGAAAGCAGCCACTCCTGGGGACTGGGAAGGAGCTATGTGCTTCTTTCATTTTTGCTTTCAAGCTTGTCTCCCATCTCTATTTTCAGAACTTAACCCAGCAAGCTCAAAATATACATCCAGTAAATGAATGAATGAGTGCAAAAATGAATGGATGGATAGTTGCTTAGTTGCATGGATAATTGGTAAGGGGAAAAGTGCCTGCTATTCTAAGATTATTACTTGTTTTCATGTATGGTAAGGAGAAAAGTTTTGATTAGGACAAGTTTCAGTGAACCTCATGACTTTACAAAATCCCTGAGAGTGAGCATGCAGCTTTCTCTCTGGACTCCTTCTGTAGGTCTTGTACACACTCGGGCAGAGTCCAGGTTACACCTGTCCCCATTTTGCACCTACCTGGAAACTGCCCTCTCATGATTTCCCTGCTGTTAAAAGTCTCTCGCTGAAGCTTGCAAATCTAGTGTGATCCAGATCAACATGCTCAGACGTGTGGAATAGCTCCAGCGATCTCAAAACCAAGCCAAGAATGCCACAGTAACCTCTGGGCAGGTAGTGCACAAAGCCAGTGGGACCTGGCTGTTATCAGACCTTCTCTGCTTGCTGGTCTACTACTTGTAAGTGGATGTACCATGAAGCTCCTGTGAAGCTTTTGTGGATCCCTCAAAACACAATCTATTGGCTTCTCTCTACTCTCTGTAAGGTTTCCTGACATTTATCAAATATTCAACAAATACTTACTAGTATATGTTTTTTGTGGGGCCTTGTAATAACATCTTAGTTTAAAAAATTAAAAATTTGATTCTCCAATTGGAGAACTGTCCTCTTGGATAGGATGAAAACAAGACTTAAAAAATAGATAGTACAAATGTGGCATGATCATTCATACAAGAGAAGCATAACAAACCGAGTTACTATTATGCCAATGTTTATTTCTTATACTAAACATAACTGCTATTTGCATATTACATATTCACTTTTAGAAAACATCTAATTAGTTTTGGGTGTGAGATTCTCACAACATAAAAGGACTCTTATCTCCATATTTTTTCACATGGGAATGTCATCTCAGAGAAGTTCTGTGTATCACCCAGAATGGCAACCAGTGAATGACAATGGGACTCAAAACCCAGTCTTCTGACTTTAAGTGCAGTGCTCTCTCCAGAGTTTATTTCCTCAGGATCTACACCATTTTGAGGACACCCCACACACACACACACCTGGCACTGTGCCTTGCAGGCATGTAATATATAGACCAACTCTGTGGACTTTGAGACTCTGCTAGGCCTAATTTAAAATGCTGGTGGGTCTCATTTACCAACTGGACAGACTGGTCTATACGTGACATGAGCCTACTGCCCCTTATCTCCAAGATACAGATAAGAATATAGATTTCTACACTTATGATGAAAAAAATGAAATGATGAAATAAAAAATAAAAAAATAAATAAAGTTCAGGGGTACTTGCTAGCTCAGTCAGCAGAGCAAGGGACTTCTGATCTCAGGGTCATGAGTTCAAACCCCACGTTGGGCATACAGATTACTTAAAAAAAAATATGTTTCAGCACCAATTGAAGAAACAGAAGACTAAATGTCTCATTGTGTTCTGAGGATCAAATGCTTAAGTATATAAACACTGCAGCATACCTCCCGAGCTGATGGAGGGAACGCTACAAAAATGTGTTTCCTTTATTTTCCTTTGCACCCTTTCTTTCAAATTGAGATAATGAACTCTGAGCAGTCTTCTTGTTTCTAAGTTCTATGATGCTACTTATTTTCTGTGTTGTTTGCACAGAAAAGAATAGGAATGTATGTCAGTTGAGAAGCTCAAGGTCAAAGACGGGCACGGAAACACAAGCCAGGTCTCCTAACTGGGAGCACAGCAGCCTCCCTGCCCCTGTGCTTTGACCAAGATACAGAAGAGAAATCCATCCATTCTGCAATGAGCCCCTATCTTTCCCCAGTTGGCTTCAGTCCTTGTTGAAAAGCCAATGGCCTAGAGGTAATTAAATGATTAATGGTGACAGGGCTGGGCTAAAGGCCCTTTATATCTCTTCTGATTTCTTTTTCAACTGACAGTCGGGCAACCAATTCCAAGATCACCAAGGTAGTGACAATTTATCTTATAAGCCATTTCTTGAGGACTTCAAACCCTTCTGTGCTGAATGACATGGCTGTATCTCTTGGAAACATGATAGTTTCTTTCCCCATTTGCCCATGTCCATTAGTTTCTCCATTCTGCATGGAAAATACTCTCAAGAGAGGTAACAGGATTAAATCTTTTCCAGATTCTGTGATTTGCTGGGTATTGTCCCAGCATAGACACACAGGGCAAAGTTCAGTGTCTAACATATAAATGCTGCACTTAATATAAAGCTCCCACAGTCTGCTCTATTGCTATTTCTTTAATCAAACATGATCATCTAATTAGTATCAGTAAAGACTCCTCTTTAGTATTATAATCCACACTGACACCTGCATTGGGTGCTGATTCAACCACTCGACATGATCTTGGGTGATTCATAACAGGTGTAGACATCCGCAGGGCAGTTTGCTGAGAAGGATGGCTTTAGCCCCGCACAATCTCAGCATTTCTATGCCAACCCATCCCCCGTGTGTTGGCATTCAGAGAACTGGCTAGACTGGCATGTCCTTTAGAGCATCGTCTAGTCTGTGCACCCACCATCCATCCAGTAATGCTACTTCCCAGTCATGCCCGGTACTCATTGAGTCTTGCTGATTTCATGGAAACAGAAGATTCAAAAAAAAAAAAAAAAAACTGGAAAAGCCTTTGGAGTGGTGATTCTCTCTCTCTCTCTTCACCTTCAGCACCTCCTTTTTTCTCTACCTTTTCCTCCTCTCCACTTACTCATATGGTGGTGGTGGAGAGCAACAGCAGTAAGCTTTGCTCAGACTGTCCTCGGACTTTTCCTCAGACTGTCCTTGGTTCAGATTCTACTGTTTGCTTATATAAAGTGATCTACTAAACCAGGATATTTTGATCTGCAAAACAGGAAAGATGCATATTTCAAAGGACTGTTTTGGAGAATAAATAGAAACATAAATTCTTATTAGTACAATTTTGGCACACAGCTATATTTCAATAAAAGGAAGCTGTTGTTATTAATGACCTCATTATTCTTACCTACTACTCACAGATTCTCAGGAGGAACATTCTTGCAATTCTGAATCCAGTCAATTTGAAGCATCACTGAAATCCCCTGCCAAATCAGTATTAGGATTGAATTTGAATAAGAAAAAAGTTGGGGAGAAGATCTGTATATATGCAATGCTCGTAAAAATAACCAAAGATATACCAGGGAAGATAAGAAATCCTGCAAAATTAGTTGGAGACTTCAAAATAGAGTTAAGTTGAAGGCCTTTGCACAACTTCACATTCCCTACTTTCTTCTTATTTTTCCTACTTTCTGACTGAGCCACCCAGGTGCCCCTATTTTTCCTACTTTCTAACTTCTGCAGTTTTAGTGCACTTTCATGAAACAACCCCATAAATACTACTAATACTAATTAAACTAAATTTGGTGATGCACACTAGAAAACCAAATAGTGAAACTATATTCCTACTATCTAGCTATGTTTATTTCTCTTGTAAGTTTACATTCATTTAGTCTAAAAACTAGCAACTATTGCTGAAGATACCCTGTCCACCTCACTTTTCCTCTCCCCTGGCAAGGAAAGAGGGCTTGAGGGATCTGGTTTTGAGTCTTATGCTAGAGCTACTCCTCTGTAGGATCTCAGGCATGTCACTCTGATCATCTGTAAGGCTGTGGGTATTCCTCCAGGTGATATGAACCATCTTGCCCACAAATGGACCAACCAAATATACAGAAGAAGTCAGTGCTCATTAGAACCACTATTAGTGCTAACACATTTATTTAACTCTTATATCGATGGGTAATTGAATGGAAGCAAAAACATGAGGACACAATAGCTTAAGTCTCTATGTACTTTCCTTTATCTAGGGAAAGAAAAAAAAATTATAAACAGATCATCATTATAATAAAATCACATGCCCTCAAAAAATTTCAATAGGAAATAATGGGATTAGTAAGCACCAGGGACTGCACATAGTATGTGAGGAGAAGACCTCTCTGATGGAATACATGTAACCTGGCAAAGGCTGGATGATAACATAAGGAACTCAGGCCCATGACCATTGGGTACAAGTGCTCTGGGGTTATTTTAAAGGAGCAAAGTGAATATCTGTGTGGCTAGATAGAACACATAACAGGGTGATTGATGAGATATTTGGTTGAATCAAGAGTAGGTCATAAGGAGCATTGGAAACAATCACTATAAGAAGTTTGGATGTCACCATGTTTGTCATGAGATGTTGTGATTGACCTGGAGTTTAGAAAGTTCATAGTGGTTAAGGAAGATCATGGACTGTACGGGCAAGTTTAGCATAAACCTTAGGAAATAAGAGGTGATAGCTACCTCTTGGCATGGTAGCTAGGTAGATAATGGTGGCAGGATTGAGACGTATTTTGAAGGTAGAGTCTGCAGGATTTATTGAGGCATTGATCATAACAAAGAGAAGCATCACAGAGGATTTCCAGTCCAATTAATGCCCTTATTTTCAGTCGTGATTTTCTTGGATACCGATGGAGTTTTTGTTCTGAAGGAGAAGGGCAGCCTGAGCATTGGCTCTCCATCCTCCTCCCCACCCTAGTACCCATGAAGCACTCTTCCAAGGTCATTTCACATGGTATTATTCTTGTCTGGTGCTCACCTGTTATATTTTTTTCTTTGCAGATTCCCCATAATCTTCCCCCCCAAAAAGCAGTGCAGCATCACCTACATGGTCCTACCCCTCTCCTCTCCAGTGGAAAACACTCTTATTTAATGGGAGGTGAATCCTGTGGATGAGTGGAGAAGGTCAGGTATCTCACACAGCAGAGCCTAAGCGTTAGAGAGGAGAACCTTCTGTTTGCTGTGCTGTGAATCCTGCGATTTTAGGATAGGGGCAGAAACTGAGAAAAAGTATCTATCTTTCTACCTTCAGGCGTGTCTCTGCAGATGTCACATAATTACACACATGCATTTAGTATTCTTATTTCTGTTAATCTCTAATCTGTACATTTCCTTCAAATGTTATATGATTTCATTTTTTTTTTTTTTAAGATTCCTGCATGAGTCGGGGGAGGGCCAGAGGGAAAAAGAACCTCAAGTAGATCCTGAGCAGAGAGCCTTAAAGGGGGGCTTGATCTCAGAACCCCGAGGTCATGACCTGAGCCTAAAACCAAGATTCGGATGCTCAATAGACTGATTTCATTCTTAACATGTCATGCATATATTTTATTGAGAAGACAAGAAGTACTGAATACAGGTCCACACTGAGATTTCTGTGGGCAGATTCTTCATGGTACTCAACTCTGAGCACCATGAAGACGTAAGATAAACGCTAACCTGGAACAGAACAAACACACAGTACATAATTATTTGTTTTAATAAGTTGTTTAGAGTTTGCTAAAATTATTATCTGCATTAATTAAATATCAATATAATAGCCAAATTTGGAAGAGAGCACATTTAAAATACATTGCATTTTTTGATTTTCTAATTAAAAATAATTATTCACTCAGTGCAGAGACAGACGAATACAAAATCTAATTTTAATTAAAACTAAAAAAATGCATTTGTATAAAAGTGGACTGGCTTTGGGAAGATGACTTTGAATTTTAAATAGAAAAAAAATAAATGAAACATGCTATTACTCTTCTGGTGATAAAATACATACGCTTGCAGTCAGGAAATAAGTTTTTAAAATTACCCTTTTTTTTTTTAATCTCCATGGATATTTTGATTTGCAAGCAGTCTTACTACAAGGAATATCTGGTATCTGAGAGTCTTCAAGATTTTATTATTTTTTTATTTGATACAATCTTTCTCTGTATATTATATTATCTGATTTTTTTTATAACAACCTTGTGTAGTAAATCAGAATGTATCTTTGTCCTCATTTTATATGAATCTGACTTATCCAAGGTTAATACAGCATGGAAGTGGCAGAGCCAGGGCATTAATCTTATAATCCTGTGGGTATTTCCCCCTTAATTCCTTTACACTTTATGTGATACCATATCATGTGCCCCAGGTTTTTCAGGACATTATATAATCTGTGTCACTGCTCCCACTAGAATTTTCTTGGCATATGCGTACGTGAAGTTACATTTTTGCATTGGAAACTATGGTGACTGTAATACATTACTGAGAAGTAGCATTTACTTAATTAGATAACTCTCTCTTTTTTTCTAAAATCATGGACTGAGTAACTACAAAGTTGCAAGCATCACAGAATAATCAGAAAGAACTTCATTTCAAACAAAAATGTAGGGGGAACTTACAAACAAGTATTGCCTCCATCTTGGTTGATCAATTGGCTTTTCTTGTTTCACTTGGAGAAATGCTCTCTCTACATAATGCTACAGAAAAGACTAACAATTTAACGTATCAGCAGCTCAATGAGATGAGCTGCAGCCTTTGACTAATCACCCTGTCGCCTGGCTCCTTAATGCTCGAATGCTAGAAATATTAACAAAGATTTAACTTCCACATTAGAATTCTTGTTTGAAATAGTTTAATATTTCATTCTATCAATTTGAAAAGATTAATATTTACTGTGATCTTCTTTATCATGAAATCCAATACACTGTGTTCTGAGAACATTATAATTTAGTTGTGTTTGGCATGTTCTGAGAAGGGCATAGATTAAATCCCTGATGTGTGGCGTTAAACATTAGGAAAGTGGCCGGTACTCCTGAGACAGAAGAATACCCAGTTATGATTTGTTATCAAAATAACAGGAACTTACAAATGCATTGCTTTTGTCTGGGAGGGCATAGAGAAAATGCACAGGATAAGGCTTCCATTGAATTATATCAGCTGTGAAAGCAGATAACCTTTTGTTTTTTTTAGGATTTTATTTATTTATTTGAAAGAGGGAGGGAGACAGCATGAGGCAGCAGAGTGGGAGTGGGGAGGGACAGAGGGAGAGGGAGAAGCAGACTCTCCACTGAGCATGGAGTCCAACCTGGAGCTCTAATCCAGGATCTCTGAATCATGACCTGAACTGAAGGCAGAGACTTAACAGACTGAGCCACCCAGCTGCCCTGCAGATAGCCTTTTAAACCCACCTTTAAAAGGTGCTGCTGCTGCTTCTGTTTTTTGTTTGTTTGTTTTTTTTTTTTCTAACAGGTAAGTACTTTAATGTAATCACTGTATTATTAGACCCAAAAAAATCAAAGTAATTCCTTAACATCACTGTGTTCAAATTTTCCTGTTGAAATGTCTTTTTCTAAGATTTTATTTTAAGTAATCTCTACACCCAAAGTGGATCTTGAACCCATGAGTCTGAGATCAAGCACTGCATGCTCTACCAACTAAGCCATCCAGGAGCCCCTGAAATATGTCTTTTTACAGCTGTTGTTTTTTTTTTTTTTTCCCCCTATAGGGTCCAAATATAATTTACCATTCACATTTAGTTATTTGGTTGATTTGTCTACTCAGTCTCTTTCATTTATTTATTTATTTTAGAGATTTTGTTTACTTATGTGTGAGGGAGAGAGGGAATGTGAGCAGGGGAGGGGGCAGGAGCAAAAGAAGAGAGAGATAAGCAGTCTCCACGCTGAGTGTGGAGCCCAAGTAATCCCAAGACCCTGAGATCAAGACCTGAGCTGAAATCAATGGTTAACTGATGGAGTCATCCAGGTGCTCCAACCCAGTCTCTTAATCTATGACAGCTTTCCTTCCCTTCCCTTCTTTTTTCTTTCCTTTCCTTTTCTTTTCTTTTCTTTTTTTTTTCTTTTCTTCTCTTTCTTTTTTTAAAAGATTTATTTGTTGAACAACTTCAATCTTCTGGTAGGGTAAGGAAGGCTCTGCTTCTTACTGCTTGGCCGTCCTGAGGATGAGGGGTGGGCTGAGCAAATTCAGAGCTGGGGCCTCCTAAGGCCCCATGGGAACTGGGAAGACCAAGGCTTTGGCATTAATCTCTCTTCTTGGTGACAAGCATGCCCTGTGAACATCACCATCATGCCTTCCCAGGAAACCTTATGATTAAGTATCTTTTTCCTCCTCACCTCTTTTGGAGATCTCCAAACAGATGGACAATACCTGTGCACTTTTTGGCACTTGGAGAATGTTTGTTGAATGAATAGGTGTGTGAGTGGATTAGAAATCCTTTTTAGATGGGTTATTTTAAATACCCATTTCATTGGTTGGAAATACTAACATAAGAGTACCTATCTCAAGGACTTGTTTAAATACAAAACAACTGAACAAAACCCACCGTAAATAAAAGTCTCTAATCAGTGCCTGACCTGTAGGAAGCATGTGAAGTTCTCTCTCTGTCATATTCTCTCTCTCTCTCTCTCTCTTTTTTTTTTCCCCTAAGGGAAAACCCAAGCCAATGTGGGCTCTGAGGGTCAAGGGTAGTAGAACACAGATTCAAGAAGTCAGAGGAGGGAAAGAAGCTCATGCTATAGGCACGAGTTACCAAGCCACAGTTAAGAGCTGAAATATCTGCAGGCAGGTCTCAACTGTGCCACAGAAAGATGTTGCAAAAACTGCTTTGAGTCAAAAATCTTTGATTACAGAATTCCATCAGTAATCTTAAAAAAATCGCTTAATCTCTCTAGGACTCAGTTTTTGGTTTAGTTTGGATTGACTTTTTTTTTTTTTTTTCCATCTGCTTAAAGAAGAAAGGATTGAATGAAAATATATCCTTGAATAACATAAGGGTTTGGGGCATCTGCCCCCCACACAGTTGAAAATGCAGATATAACTTTTGACTCTCCAGAAACTTAACTTCTAATACCCTATATTGACCAGAGCCTTACCAATACCATAAAAAGTCAATTAACACACGGTTAGTATGTTATTTGTATTATATACTGTATTCTTAAAATAAGTAATCTAGGGAAAACAAAGTATCATTAAGAAAATTAGGGCACCTGGGTGGCTCCATGGGTTAAGCAGCCGCCTTTGACTTTGGTCATGATCCCAAGATCCTGGATTGCAGACCCACGTTGCTGCTCAGCGGGTAGTCTGTTTCTCCTTCTCTCTCTGCCCCTCCCCCCACTTGTTCTCTCTCTCTCTCTCTCTCTCTCTCTCTTTCTCCTTCCTCACTTTCTTTCTCAAATGAATAAATAAAATCTCTTTAAAACACAGAAAGAAAATTATAAGGACAAGGAAGTACATTTGCAGTACTGAGATATATTTATTGAAAAAAATCTATGTATAAGTGCAGTGATGCACTTCAAACCTGTGTTGTTCAAGGGGCAATTTTTTTCTTTTGTTTATTATGTTTAATTAGCATTTTAAAAATTTTTTTTCTAGTTTAAATCTCAAATTCACTGTATTTTGATTTAATTCATCAACTCCTGGTATGTTTTTTTTTTTAATCTATCTTGTGTTACAATAGAAAATTTGCATTAAAATGCATTAGAAGTTGTGGTAGTCTGCTGGAGATAAAGGTCATGTAATTAATTAGCATCATGCAATAGAAGGAAGGACCTGCAACATGCCATGGGAGCACAGAGGCTGCAATCCCTCCTTCCAGCTTGTGTTGCTCCTTGTGCAAGGGCCCCCTGACAAAGCCACATAGAGGAGATGATGTCAGATACTGATCCTGATTGCTGATCTTGGGGACATCCTGGGAAAGTGTACAGTGGTTCAAAGTACAAGCATTTTTTCCTCAATAAAGGGTTATATGCTAGGTACCTACTATATATATTTGGGTCAGCTGTGAGCTATATTCCTGAAGTTCATAAAATGACAATTAAACTCTGAACATCTGATGACCATGGTCCATGGTAAGTATTGTGATAAAAGAAGATTGGTAAACCACCTTGATCCTACATTTTGAAGGGCCTTGGGTGAATGATCCAAGTTGTGGATTTTATGTGGTGAGTTTTAGGGAACCAATGATATTAGTCATGCAAGTAGTGAAATAGCTTATATACAAAGATAATTCTTGTTTCAATGTAGGAGCCATAAATTAGTGATTAGAAAGATTACAGTCAGGAAACCTATTAATGAAGAGAGTTTAAAAAGATGAATCTCCCTGAAAATTAACCTCTTCCTGGAATCAAAGCTCTGTTTTAATGTATACCATAAGATCTCTTCACTTGGACAGAATCCTGATTTGTAATTTAACTTAACTTAAAATTTAAAACAAAACCTATTATTGCCTGCTTAGCACATGTCATTTCATCAAAAAAATCGGGTGCATCTCTAAAGGTGCATCTGGGACAGTTAACATCTTTCTTGCAGTTCTTCTGATTACTTTTTCTGATAATTTCTGCTGTCCATTGAGCTCGCTTTTTTTTTCCTATAAATTACTGTTTAAAGTTTTTATTTAGCATTTCCTATGCACTAAGTACAAGGCTCACATTTTGCATATGTTACCACATTAATCTTCACAAGAAATCTTTGCACATTGTTTCCAAGTTAAGGGTGAGGAAACAGAGAAGACTCACTTGGCCAAGGTAAAAAACTTTACAAGTGAGTAAAGTCCAAAGACTACATTCTGTCCAGAAACAAGATCCATGATCTCTTCCTCCTCAGAGCCCGACCCAACTCAAACAGATAAAGGAAATTGTATTTTGAGTCAGAAAATTTTAACTTGGAAACACACACACACACACACACACACACACACATACTTTTTTTTTTTTTTTTTTTTTTTTTTGAGAGATAGAGTGAGAGAATGAGGGGTGGGGAAGGGGCAGAGGAAGAGTAAGAGAGAGAATCTTAAGCCGGCTCCAGGCTCAGTGAAGAGCCCAACACGGAACTTGATCCCAGGACCCTGAGATCATAAACTGAGCCCATACTAAGAGTCAGAGGCTTAACAGACTGATCATCCAGGTGTCCCTCATACACACAATTTCTATGTCTCTGTGAGACCACTTAGCTAACTCTTAGTGTTCCTATATATAAAATGAAGCCAAGCATATTTATCTACTTGGCTTAGGTTGAAATTTGTATGAAACAGCAGCTATAGAACCACTGGTACAATGGTAAACTCTAAGAACTTAGAAATGGATAGCCCTTTCCCCATCCTGCATCATTTCTTCTGTATCATTCCATATCGTCCTTTGTACCTGAGCTCCATTGTGTTTCAAAGATCTGTTACGGGTCTTTCTTCTTAGGTCTGGCCAACTGTGCATATTGAGATGGCAAATGATTTTTCTCACTGATCTTTGTGCCCCCAGCCTAATTCAACACCCAGGACATAAGAACTTAGTAAATAATCAATAAATGTTTTAGTGAGTGAATAAGCAAAGGTATACCTGGAATGCCTTCTCCTGTTTTAGGAGAGTGCTGTTGGGTATACTATAGCATCTTGCATGGAGGTATCAGGGAAGAATCAATGCGTGTGCGTGCGTGAGTCAGAAAGGGGACTTGAAGAAGACCTAGCATGTTCTAATATGATATATAAAACAAATTAAAGCCAGTACAAACAGAAATCATATCAGAAAGAACAAAATGCACTGACCAAGAGGACTAGGCAACACCAAATTAGTCTCAACATTCCCTGGTTACCATGGCAAAAAGTAAAGTAAGCTAAATAATTCTGATTATCAGCAAGGAAGACACCTACCAAAGTTTTCCTGGCACCTAATTATAAATGCATGTCATAAAGGAGGACTGTCAGATGTCAAATTCAGAGGATTCAGTTTCTTTAGAGAATTAGAGGCTCAGAGGCAGAGCCGGCCTGTGGGCTTCAGAGATCTCATGATGACAGCACATCTGTGGAATCATTTTATACCAAGAGCATCCCCTCTCTAAGCCCCAAATTAGCTTTCTCCTTGACTTATGATACATCTACCAGCCCTACACCTTCCTCACGTGCATTACTCCTGGAATGTAATCCACTTAGATTTTTAAGGGGCTCAACCTCCAAGTACCCACTCTGCTATCCTTTCAGGTACTCCCAGAACTCCTCTGCCTTGGGCATCTGACTTCTATTTCCCTGGGAAGGCCACTAACAACTCTGCCTCATAGACTGCAGATACCTGCTGAACTTACCTGTTTCCATAGCTGCCTCTTCTGCAAATCTGTGATTCTCCTATTCAGTACCATAATCTTGAAAATCCAGCACATTGCTTGTCACAGAGCAGGTGCTTAGGAGACATAGTGAATGTGCCATTGAGGGATTTAGTCTTGTTAACTGCCTGGAAGAACACAGGACCTCATAAATGGGACTTAGTCTTATTTAATGGACAATATACTTGGGAATATGTCATGAATTGGCTGCCCAAGGATGAATGAAAACTTAGACACTCATAAGCACATAGAACCCAAGCTGAGAGGAAATTGCCGTCCTTTATTCTACTTAAATAATAAACTTCAGGCTTCTTAGCCTGATATTCAAATCCCAACATAAGACCCAAATATCTAGTCTCCTTTCACACTGTTCCTACTCCAACACCTGAGACTCTAGATGTAGCAGAATGATTGCCAAGAAATTTGTATTCTTCTCTGCTTTTTAAACCATCTGTTCACACTGCTTTGAAGGATCTTCCTTTTTTTATTGTCCAGTATCTTCAGGACATTTAAAATGACACTTTCCATGTGAAGACTTCCTTGATCTCTTGTTAGAATTAACTCCCTCTGGGCTCTTACAGGCATTTTGCTTTTACTTAGAGTTACATTCTTCTTTTGATGTGCCTAATCAGATTTTGTTCTATCAGATTTAGAAATCTTAAAGACATAAAAGCATAAAAAAAAATTTTCCAGACTTCCTCTCATAGCTCACGAGCATCCATCTCAAAGATTTGAGTATAGAAAAAAACTCCATAACTGTTTACTGAATATATTGACAGACTTCCAGGCTGTCTTTGTGGCTCTTGGTTTTTTTCTGCACAGTTTTTAAGTTATTTATTTAAATTCAATTTAGTTAACATATACTGTACTATCAGTTTCAGTCTCACTATTAGTCTCACCAAATAGAATTTGGTGACCCATCACTTGCATGTAACACCCAGTAGTTATTACATCAAGTGCCCTCTTTTATGTCCATCACCCAGTTACCCCACCACCCCCCCCCCCCCCCCCCCCCCCCACCCCCAGTTTATTTCCTAGAGTTAAGTCTTATGGTTTGCCTCCCGTCTGTTTTTTATCTGATTTTATTTTTCCTTCCCTTTCCCTATGTTAATCTGTTTTGTTTCTTAAATTTCACATATCAGTGGAATCATATGCTATTTTTCCTTCTCTAACTTATTTTGCTTAACATAATATCCTCCGGTTCCATCCACGTCATTGCAAATGGCAAGATTTCATTCTTTTTAATGGCTGAGTAATATTTCATTATATATATGTATATATACATACACACAAAAATATATGTAAATATATATGTACACACACACACACATACACTTTTTTTATCCATTCATCTGTCAATGGACATCTGGCTCTTTCCATATTTTTGCTATTGTAGATACTGGTACTATAAACATTGGGGTGAATGTGCTTCTTTGAATCATTATATTTGTACTCTTTGGATAAATACCCAGTGGTGCAATTGCTGGGTCCTAGGGTAACTATTTTTAACTTTTTGAGGAACCTCTATACTATTTTCCAAAGTGGCTACATCAACTTGCATTTCCACCAAATATGTAAGAGGATTCGCCTTCCCCACATCCTCATCAACATCTGTTGTTTCCTGAGCTAATTTTAGCCATTCTGCATAATTGTTTTATTCATCTTACTTACACTTACTGTGTGGGACATTCTGATCAAAACAGCTTCCAGGGAGAAGCTGGTGTGAGACAGGACAGTAGAAACTGGATTATCTGCAGTGGGTTAGCAGTTAGCAGTGGGTACCATTGAAGATCTTCCTCTCCTCTTGGTTTTCTTCTTCTTCTTTTTTTTTTAAAGATTTTATTTATTTATTTGACAGACAGAGATCACACAAGTAGGCAGAGAGGCAGGCAGAGAGGGGAGGGGAGAAGCAGGCTCCCCGCTGAGCAGAGAGCCTGATGTGGGACTCGATCCCAGAACCCTGGGATCATGACCCGAGCCAAAGGCAGCGGCTTAACCCACTGAACCACCCAGGCGTCCCCCTCTTGGTTTTCTTCTAACTCTTCTGTTCAGTTCTTTTTACCTTTCTTTCTTTTATGCATATATAAAAGTTGTGCATATTCAGTATATATAACTCAATGAGTTTGGGGATAAGTAAATACCGAGGAAACTGGAAACCATCACCACAACCTATGCCATAAACCTATCCATCACCTCCAGAAGTTTCTTCCTGCCCTCTTTATCATCATCACCATCATCACATATATCCTGTTAGCCAATTTTAAAATGTAAAATTTAATAATGTTTAGGTGCCATCTATGGAGGAGATCTCTAGGATTCTGTTCACTTTCATTCAGCCTTCTTAGAAGCATCTTTTTCTCTACTGCGCCCTTGACATTGGTTCACCTTGGGACTCTCCTGTTTGCTCCTCACTTCATACTCACTTTCTAGATAATCACTTTCTTTATTCTATTATTAGTCCCTTCTCTGATTTCATACTAATCTGAGATACTTTGGCTTCCTGAGCGAAAAAAAAAAAAAGAATGAAAAGATACAGAAAAGAATGAAAATAAATAAAAAGGAAAGGAAAGAAAAAGAAAAGAGACAGTAACAAAACAAAGCAGAGTGTAGACTTATGAGAACTCATCTTTCAGGACAAGAGGTCAGACAAACTCAGGAAGAGCATGGAACCAGAATTGAACTCATGTTAGAAGCCTAATCATGTATCATTCTTTCTCCATTTCTTTTCTCTCTTTCTCTTTTTACATATGATGCATCCTCTTTCACGGATTACAGTTCATATAGAAGAAATTGCCATTTACAGATCCGTAACTTACCCTCTTTACACAGCCAGTCACATTGAAAATCTGACTTTCTTTTTGGATCAGCTTCTCATTCTTTGTTTTTTTCTTCTCTTTAATTTTTATTTAAATTGTATTTAGTTAACATATAGTGCAATATTAGTTTCAGGAGTAGAATTCAGTGATTCATCAGTTTCATACAGCACCCAGGGCTTATCACAACAAATGCCTCTCTCAGTACCCATCACCCATATAGCCCATCCCCCACCCTGATTCTCATTCTTAAGGGAAGTGACCTGGGCTAGCCTGGACTGCCTGTCCACTTGTCCAGCCAATCCTGGCCAGGCTCATGGGCTAACCCTACCCACAAGGTTGCTGGAAACCCATTCTTGTGGATGCGAGATATTTAAGGAGTTCTGATGAGCCAGGTAGACACCCCTAAATTATTGTGACTCCAGTAATTTCTGTCGTCATCCATGGGCTGTTATCACTCATCACTGAGTGGTTAGCAAAGACTCATCAACTCATTGTTTTAACTTCCTGGTACTTTGGCTGAAGGTATCTTACATCATATAAACCTAAAATTTTGAAGTGTGCCTCAATTTCTATCCTGTAACTTCTTCTCTTATTCTGATCCAACCAAGAAATCAGGGCATTAAATTATTTCTCATATTTTAATCTAAATGTCCACTTGATTACAAGTTTCTTACAATATATGTATGATATATATAGTACAAATATATGAATATATATGTGATACATATACATATTTATGTTGCATATATCATCCATTTGATTCTTTGAGTTCCCATTAAGCCACCATCATTTCTCTTTTTTATCATTTTAAATCTTTTCTAATCTTTATTTATTTCTTTATTTAGAGACAGTGTGTGTGCACATGCTTGTGCAAATGAGGGGGGTGCAAGGAAGCAGCAGGAGAGGGCGAGAATCTTAAGCAGGCTTCATGCTCAGCAGAGAGCCCAATGCTGGACTCTATCTCATGACACTGAGGTCATGATCTGAGCTCATATCTAAAGTCGGACACTAAACCGACTGAGCTACCCAGGCACACCCAAGGCCACCACAATTTCTAACTTAAATTCTGTGGTGAAACACATTCTCCCTTCCTCCAATCTCTTTTCTTTGGCATAGTTTCATATTCTTAGTATACATGATTTAGAGCAATTTTTTAAAGATTTTGCTTATTTATTTGACAGAGAGAGACACAGTGAGAGAGGGAAGCAGGATGAAGTGGAAGAGGGAGAATCAGGCTTCCTGCTGAGCAGGGAGCCTGATGCGGGGCTGGATCCTAGGACCCTGGGATCATGACCTGAACCGAAGGCAGATGCTTAACAACTGAGTCACCCGGGTGCCTCCTTTAGAACAATTTTTTAAAAGCTAAAGTTATTTGCAGCTGAAAGTCACAATGCATTTTCTCATCATCTTATTTGCTATTTATTATAATCATTTGAAGAAGGTAGGAAAGAAACTCCATTTTATAGAGAAAAAAACAGACTCTGAGAGCTGAACTTGCGGACAGTCTTATGGCTCGTTAAAGGTGAGCATGGGTACAAATGTCTAATGACATAAAATGTCAAAAATGTGTTTGGCTTGGGTGTGGAGGTTCTGAAGGGGAGTTACTGGAAGATTTATTATCAATAAAAATAATGCAGCCTCTCCTAAGAGGTGTATTCGACCATTGTTAAACTTTGGTCTGGAATAAAACCTGACTTATGTTTCAGTGGCTGAGGAGGATGTTTTCCACTACTAATGTGTTTAAGACTCAAATATATCAGTGATCCTAGATTCTAAGAACAATTGCCAAGACGTTCTCTCCTCACATTAATTGATGTTGGCTTAAACTGAGAATAGCTTCATTGTAGTTTGCAATACCTCCACTAACCTGACAGGTCACCTTAGGCAGCTTACCTGAACTCTTTAGAATTCTCCTTTTTTTTTTTTTTTTTTTTTTAATAGGAGTTGGTGGGGGACCTGCCTCCCACTGCCTACCCCACTCTCAGCTTGCATGATTCCATTTTGACATTCAGCTAATAAGGTATAGGTGTGAGCTAAGAGGTGGCTCCCCCCCCAAAAAAGGAATAATTTTTCCTGATACATGATTTATCTACTCCCATTCCCAAGAAGAGTTTTTATTTCAGAGTGATGATGGACAGTATGCATTTTTTTTAATCCATGTAGTGAGATAAGCATTTATTTATTTATTTATTTTTATTGTTTTTTTCAAAATTGTTTTAATATTCTATTTCTTTTGAATTTTTTTAAATTTTCATTTTTATTTAAACATGTAATGTAACCCCATCACCCTCTCCCAACCCCCCTAGATGTCTATCAACAGATGAATGGATAAAGAAGATGTGGTATATATACACAATGGAATACTATGCAGCCATCAAAAGAAATGAAATCTTACCATTTGTGACGACATGGATGGAACTAGAGGGTATTATCCTTAGCGAAATAAGTCAATCAGAGAAAGACAACTACCATATGACAGTATGCATTTTTAACAGTAATATAAGTTTCAATAGTAGGAGCTATGGCTATTTCTAAAAGTGATATATCTTTTGTCTTTCCATAGCTTCAGTAAGAGCACCTTGCTATAATTCAACTTGACTTAAAAATAAGATGGTCCACTTTTCGTTTAAAGCCAAATTTCTGAAGCTTCAAATTCTAATAAAAATTGGCTCAAAATTGGAGTCATTTGTAAATGTGTAAGCCATTTTTGACTCATAAAGCTTATCGCATTACGAAACTCATATTACCCAACCTCATTCCTACTTAAGATGAATGACAAGGAACACTGTGTGTCCCGAGCCCTGGATCTTTAGCTCAGACCAGTGCACATGCCGTTGTTCAAAGAGGGTGGCTTGGTGGCCAGCAGGCCCCAGTGCAGGATAGAACATGGAATGAATCATCCTTTCTCAGCCTGCCTTTGTGACGTGCTCCTTTCTCCCTGTTCTTCATTTATCTCTTTTATGACCTCTATTTCAAGATAATACATTCCTTCTTGGACTTGATGGCATATTTGGATTTTCTGGCGTGATCATATGTTCTTTGTCCTGTGCCCAGTTGTGTTCTCCTAACCATCTGACTGCTTGAACCTTACAGTAGAAATCGCCCCAGGACTGGTCAGCCTCATGCCAGGTATTCCATGACCCATGAAAAGAGGATTTGGTGACCACAGCACTTTAATCCAAGTGGTCTGTGTAAATGAGATAATGTATCTGAGAACACTTGTAAACTATAGGGAATTAGTCAATTATTTGATGTGTAAAACCATCTCTGATTTTATTTTTTTAAATATTTATTTATTTATTTATTTTTGAGAGAGAGAGAGAGAGAGAGAAAGCACGAGCACAGGCAGACAGAGTGGCAGGCAGAGGCAGAGGGAGAAGCAGGCTCCCCGCCGAGCAAGGAGCCGGATGTGGGACTCGATCCCAGGACGCTGGGATCATGACCTGAGCCGAAGGCAGCCGCTTAACCAACTGAGCCACCCAGGCATCCCTCTGACTTTATTAACTATATGTATATATGTGTGAGTGTATATGTGTGTGTGCATACATGCATGGATATATAGAAATACACACATATGTGTATGTGTGTGCATGCAGGTACATATGTGGGTTGCACGGCTGGATTTATATGTCTCTATTGCATGTGCATATGTGTATTCGTGTACATGCAAATAATTATGTGCTTTTTGTATGCATGTGTTCTATATGCACATGTGTTTATATTTATGTTTTTGTGTATGTGCATGTCACAGATTTGCCGAACTTACTGGATCTTTCTTTGCTGAACAATAATTATTTGCCCATTTAACCTCCGCCATGACCCACATTAAGACTATGTCTGTTCATTTCTCAGTTTCTTGTCTGTGCATATTTCTTCTATCCAAAGGTGGAACTCCCTGATTCCCCCATGGAGACAGCCCTGCTCCACTTTCTAAGATAAGTCCTGGTGAAGGGCTTGAAGATTTCTAACAGACTCTGCTCTCGGAGCGTGTGATATTACGGACAACACTTGAGCAGTTCTGTGCTCCATTCAGAGTAACCTGACTTCCCACCCTATCTCCACATATTTCTAAATCTTCAACTTAGTTTTCTCTAATATCAGAATTTTCCCTCTTGCCTGCCCAGCCCCAGCCTGTGGTTGGAACCCAGCCCTTACAGGAGAGCCACCTCCTCCTTCTCACATTGATAACTGCATATTACCAGCTCAGGGCTCCGAACATCACCGCCTGTCTGTTGCTAACACCTCATTATCTGACACTGAATGTTCTTGATACTGACAGCAATTTGTTATTTAACCCTTCAGACAGCAATGGTCAAAACCATCAGGATCCGTTCGCCTCCAGTGGATAAATGTTAACAATAGCAAGAAGGGTAAATCATTGTTTGGCACAGATTGCTCCGGCCCAAATCACGGTGAGTAGTTAACTCTTTTCAAGTCATTGTCATTATTGGGTGAAGCAAAAGAGGAAAGGATGAAAACTCAGATAGAATTCTGAGATGGAGACTGGCCTAACGATGGGCTGAAGGTGTTGAGTACAAATTTATCTGGACGTTTAATAGTGCTGGAAATATAATGATCTGGCATTCTGTTGTCGCTGAAGACTCTGTCCTACATCTTGAATATTCCTTCAGGAACTTTTTTTTTTGCTGCATAAAAGGCTTCCCCAAGCCTTGCCTGCTACACTAGAAGGAGTGGGTTGTCCTCCTTCTGAAAACCTGTCTGGACACTGAAATGTTAGTGTTTCCACAATCTGGATGTGTTGGTGGTAGTGATACCCAAGCCACTTTCCTGGAATCTGAAATTTCCCAGGGTCAAAAGTCAGAAAAGAAAACAAATTCATAATAACAGAAACAGGAAATACTGAGAGTCTGCATTGAAATGCAAATTGGAAAGCTTTACAAAATAATTAAAAATGTTTTCAAACACAGGCACACTATTCCAGCCCAGTGGTGTTGTGAAGGGATTGGGAGGGCTCCTCTCCTTCTGTGGGGACAAAGTGTCTAACCGTAGGTGGTCCACAGCGCCTCTTCAAACTTCAGTGGTCTCAGTTATAAACTTGGCATCATCACTGGTACCTCTTTTTCAAAATAGGACCGTATCAGACAATTTCTTATGCTTTAACATCTTGAATTATGTAATTCCTCCCTAATTCTTCTAGTAAGAATAGGCAGAAATAGGAAAATGAGGATTATTCTTTTCTGACCAAGTGCAAGTTAAACTCTTACTTTTTAAAAAAGTTTTTTGTTGTTGTTGTTTCTGTTCGTTTGTTTTTATGAGAAAGAGCAAGAGCGAGAGAGAGAACAAGAGGGAGAGGGAGAAGCAGACCTTCCACTGAGCAGAGAGCCTGACACGGGGCACCATCCCAGGACACTAGGATCATGATCTGAGCTCAAGCCTCCCACTTAACTGACTGAGCCACCCGGGCGCCCCCAAATTAAACTCTTGCATGCATAATATTCTCACTGCCACAACCTGGGCAAGCTTATCCATGAGCCATAGTGGAATCAAAGCATGCTCCCCAGAACGAGGGAAACAAACACAGGAATACAGACCACAGATTTTTCTCTTTCTCTCCTTTGGGCTCATTAATCATTGCTCATTTCCTCCCTTGGCCCCACTCACCTCCCTTCAGCCCATCCACACCCACAGTTTATCCTTTATTCTTAGCTCCCCTATTGCAAAGCTCCTGCCTGGCTCACTTCTACACATCCTTGGAGGTGGAAGCCTCCTCTGTGTTGTCTTTAACAGTGTGTGTTTACCTCCGGTGTCCTTAAACCCCTGCCTTGTATTTCCATGCTGTTTTGTCCTATCTCCACCACTGTAACCTTCTTCTGGGCACAGAGTGTGCTCCTTTCTCCAGTTCAAGTGACTTACATAGTAATATGCACATAGTAGGCATTTAGAAATGCGCTATTGATGGAATTCAGGAACACACACCCAAACGTACACCTATTCAGGTATGTCAATTTTTATGTAATACATATAGAATCTGTCAAAGTTGCCAGTGGCCTTGGTTTGGATTTCTTCACCGATGGAAAAAGGACGACCTCATAAATGATCATCCTTGTTACGAATAGTATGATCATGGCAACTTTTCTCTTATCACTGGGACAAAATACGCCTCCCAGTAGCATTCACAAAAATGGCTGCAGTTCTGTTATCTGGGTTCATGGGCAACGACTATATCTTATCCTACAAGGTTAAAATTAACAGCTATGTTATGCATTATAATTTAGGAAACTTTTTTTCACATAGTATCCTTTCGTTGTCACAACAACTTTGATGTGATAGATTTCACTGATGTCCACCTTTTCAGTTAGGGTCTAATTAGGGAAGAGAAGCCACGTTGGTTATTTTAAGAGAGAAAAATTAACATACTCATTGTTAACACTCATTGTGTTTTGAGGACCTGGAAAGACAAAGCAGGAACACAGAAAGAAACTGGAATTAGGACTTGAGGATCAGAGGAGGAAGGCTGCAGAGGGGGGAGGAGGAAGGCTGCAGAGGGGGACCTCAACATCAGCGCAGAGAACTGTTTGGTTAGGGCCAGCGTCTCTAGGGACAGGTAACGACATCCTGTGAGTGCTGGAAACACTGAAGACTGGAATGGACTGCTTACTTCTGGTGAAGAACCATAGCTTCAGTGGTGCTCACAAACACAGGAAAACACAGGAAGCAAAACCAGAACTAGACAGCAGGCCGGGAAGAACGCCTCTGCTTTCTGGCCCCATCGTGCAGCCTGTCTGGAGCGGTCCCTAGTGGCAGATGGTAAAAGGGAGGCAGTTTTCACAAGCAATGGTCTGGGCCAAGCAGTAGCTCAACACCACCAAGAAGCAGAGAAAATAAGGGTGGGTGTTCTGCAATAGCATAGAACTGGCATACTTACGTTGTGTTCCAGAGCGTTGAAGTTGTAGGCTCATCAAGACCTTTCCCATAAACAATCCAATTGGTAACAGGTACCACATGGATTTGGATTTCTTTCTTCTCCAGATGCAGTGCCCGGTAGATGATGAGAGCATTCCTTATCTTCCCTCCACATCAGGGGAAGCGGTGTGTGCGTGTGTGTGTGTGTGTGTGTCGGGCAGAAGGCACAGTGCTGCTATGGAAATGAGAAGGCTAGGGTTTGTGTTTGTTGAGAGTATTGTGTACTAAGTACTTTATCTTTCTGAGCTCCAATTCCTGCTTCTGCAGGTGCACATAATGGGTTTCTGATACAGCAAGACCGAGTCAGTCAGTGAATAAAGACTGAGTATTCACACTGTGCTGTGCACCGGGAACAAAATGACAAAAAAGGACAACCAAGGTCACCCTCTCCAGAGGTTAGTCTCTAGTAGGGTCCACAGGATCAAGGAAGCGACCACACAAAGTATACAGAACAAACAGAATATAGGATTACAGTTGAGCTCATTTCTTTGACAGAAGAGCCCAGGCCCAAGAAAGCACACAGAGCAAAGGATCCTGACGTGCCGTGAAGTCAAGGAAGGAGTCCTGGGGGAAGTGCAGATGGGAGAAAGGGTGGGGCAGGTGGGAGGGTAGCCCTGTTAGTGGGGAGAGAGGTTCATTCTAAGACCTGAGAGAGATATCATGAGACTGGGTCGATTGAAGGAGTGCAAGTTGGGGGGTGAAGATGAGCCTAGAGCGAGAGAGGGGCAGCAGCCAGAATCTTGAGTTGGTGAAGGTGAGAGAGCTTCATAAGCCACAAAGTGCCGATAAAAATTAAGTACAATTATTATTCCCGAGATAAAATAAGTAAGTAAGTAAATAAATAAATAGTTTTTTTCCTTTGTTTGTCTGTTTGGTAACTCTCTGCCATTTAGAAAGTGAGTTATGGGAATCAGAAGGAAAGGCTGAAATTGGCCTGAAATCGGAAGCATGAGCAACCAGGAAAGCCATGTGTGTCTCCCCCACCCAAGGCGGTCCCCACCCCCTGCATTAGCAAACCTACTGCAGCGAAGAGGGAGACCCACACTAACACCTTACGGGATAAGTTCTTTCAGCAGATATTTAGAATGTAATAATAATGTGGGCTTAAAAGGTTTGATTGCTTGATCACAGTAGCTTGTTAATTAAAGGTGCAAAGAGGGGAAATTTGCACCTGAGGGAGAAAGAGGATTAGTTTGCTGGAGAAATCAGATTAGTGTTCCTGGCAGCTGGCCAACTGCAGAGGAAGAGCCCAGAACCTCAGGAGAAATAGAATCTATCTTTCCAAGTGCTCTGTGGGAGGACAGGCCTCCCCTCCACATGTCCAAGGGCAGGGGAGGAACAAAGCCACTCTGACTGCTCACCCCTGACCTTGACTTGCTTCCCCAATATTAAATGTGCGACTTGCTAATTGCTCTCGGTGGAGATAGCTGTGTTTGGGATTCATTTGGCTGAGGAGTCTGTGCGGTTGCGGGATCTCTGACAGCACACGATTAATGAGGACGGCTGGTTTCCACATCCTCTGCTGGAGAGACTTGGGCCTCGTCCCATCCTTAGGGCCCCTCTGGGTTTGGCTCATGTCACGGTGGCCTGGGTTTCATCAGGCTGAGCAGCTCGGTTTCTGGAGGGATGATTAGGAGACCGATGATAAGGTAGGGCAAGCTGGGGAGGCGGGAGTAGGGTGATAAAATCCCATAGTAGCCGCGGTGGCATGAGGAAACGGGGACACGGGACGGGCCTGGGTCAGAACCCTGCCTTCTACAGCTCGGGTCCTAGGACCTTGGCGAATTAGTTTAACCTCTCTGAGCCTCAGATTACCTGTTGTAAAATAAGAAGCATGAAACCTACCTGGAGGGTGCTCTCGAGAGTTTCTCGATAATGAGGCCCAGCAGTTTCTGGCATAATACCCTCATTCAGTAAGGCAAGGCTGCTGTTACTGTTAACAGCAAAGTGTGTTCATGTGTGCTTTCTCACTCCACTGAGGTGGTTTAGAAATGTCAGCCCAGAAGAATCTGTGATTCTTTTTTCTTTTTTTTTTTTAAAGACTTTATTTATTTATTTGACAGACAGAGATCACAGGTAGGCAGAGAGGCAGGCAGAGAGAGAGGAAGGGAAGCAGGCTCCCCGCTGAACAGAGAGCCCGATGCGGGGCTCGATCCCAGGACCCTGGGATCATTACCCCAGACGAAGGCAGAGGCTTTAACCCACTGAGCCATCTAGGCACCCCAGAATCTGTAATTCTTGTCCATACACTGCTAATCCCACACTGGGCATTCCACCTGGACGTCCCGTCTAGTAGTGCTGGCCCAGGCAGCTAGCAGACTGAGTCTCAGCTCCCATGACTGTCTCAGTACTTCACTTGCCCAGGCTTCACGGGCTGTGCTCCAGACTCAGCCAGCTCTGCCCTGGGTCCAATGGAGCTCAGCGCACAGAAGCAAGCCGTAGCCCTCTGCACCATGTGTACCACTTGGCCCGGTGTCACTGGCAAGTAGAACGCAGTGGACTCATGCATCTTTTTTATCATTTGCTCTTGAACGGGTCCTTTTTCCTCCCAACATAGCATCAAGAACATAGCTTGTCCTACCTTTTCCCTCCCAGAAAATTACTGCATATGTGGGGCATTGCGGGAGCCCTCACCATCTCTATGCCCAGATTTATATCCCATTGGTCAGTGCCGGGGGTGGCCCGGGGACACCAGTTGGCTCTCTTCTCAAGTGGGGACTACTGTCTTGTTGGGAAGTATGCCCTTAAACCTGTGGAATCCAACACTCACTCTGGGTAGTTCGTGTCAGAATTGAATCGCACTCCACCAGTTGGTGTCAAGATAAATGGAAGCACATCGTAGTCTGGACTGTCTGAAATCTATTTATCCTCCTTCTATGTGGACTTAAAAGCCTTCACCCTCCCGAGTCTCAGCATAACCCTCTGTCAGCCTGATGTAATGGCAGCTGCTTTCTGGGTTGTGAGGTGCAGGTGAGGATCCAAGGTGGTGACAAAAGCCGCATGCACGGGGCCTTGAGGACCATCAGTGCCTCACAGTTGTTATTTTCGGTTATGACCGTGGAATCCGTCGCACTGGGTTACTCCGTTTCCACCACAGTCTCCTTCTTTGTGGCTGCATAGCAGATGACCTGAAGGCTCCCGGTGGTGGCCGGCCCAGTGGGCGGGCGGGCGGGGGTGAGAGCCCATCCCGGCTCTTGAGGAGGGTGGTCTGTAAGACAGACTGGTGGATGGGGAGACGCAGAGCCCACAGAAACAGAGGTAGCTATGGTTTGGCTTTGGCCTTGGGAGTTTGTGTGGGGCAGGGTCGGCCTCATCACCTCACTCTGTTCTAAAGCCCCGTGAGTTTAAGATCGCTTGCTCCGGCATTAGGAAAAAAACAAACAAATCAAGAGCAGACTAAAAATATCATTCTGTGCTCTGTTATTGGAAGTGAGTTACCTAAATTCCTTTTGTTTCAATGTCTTCACGGGATGGGTTGATAGACTTAAGAAAGTCACATACTGCAAAAGAGCTTGGACTCAAGTTGATACCAAGTCAGTGCTGGTTACTGTCATCGTGGATTGAAGTGCAGATCTGTGTTCTTATCCCACAGTCTAGTACCGAGTAACCAGGCGAGCGGATGGGAGGTCGTATGAGGTCTGAATGCACTTTCTGGGATCGGCTTCACTTACCACTGTTCCTGCCACATTCCAGGCACTGCATAAATAATTATGAGTAAATATGTTATAATTTCTTCTTAACCTTGCAAATGCATAATTGAAATGAATTACGTTAATACCCCCCATCCCAGTGATACCCTGAAGATACTGTACAATTTATTCTGTTTTTAAGGACCATCAGAGGTTTCCTGTTAGCACTGACAACTGTAATATTCATCATATTCATCTGTCACATTATGAGCCATTAACACCATTTCTTGGAAGGAAATGAAAACTTCTGGAAACATGAATAAGCCCATTTTTTTCTGATTGACAGCAGGAATTTTATGTCTGATTCTGTTTATTCATCAAGACTTATTACATTTTTTTAAGGGAAAGTGACCTAAAATACATCAGATTCTTTTAATACTAGATCTTATTATATTTCTTAAGATGACCCCAGTAAGAAAGTAACTGAAGAACTGTATGTCGTTGGAAAACAAGTTAATATGTGGCTTTAATACCGCTTCATGGAAAGAAAAAAAATATAAACAAAACGCTTCAGGGCACCCTCAGCCTACTGAGTGCCCAGCTTGAGTTCGGCTCACATCAGGATCTCAGAGTCAGGGCACTGAGCCCCTCGACCGGCTCCTCACTCAGCTGGGAGTCTGCTTGAGATTCTCTCTTCCCCTCTCCCTCTGCCCCTCCTCCATTCTCTCAAATAATAAACAAATACATAAATCTAGAACACAAACAAACCCCAAAACTTACTCATTCAGTCTTCTTCCAAATAACATGGGCTGAGAGAAGATCAATATAGATTGATATGATGATGATGGTGATGATGTACAGACAGAGGAGAGGGGATTGTCTAATCTACATCAAAAGGGCAGTTTAAGGGGCGCCTGGGTGGCTCACTGGGTTAAAGCCTCTGCCTTCGGCTCAGGTCATGATCCCAGGGTCCTGGGATCGAGTCCCGCATTGGGCTCTCTGCTCAGTGGGGAGCCTGCTTTCCCCCCTCTCTCTGCTGCCTCTCTGCCTGCTTGTGATCTCTGTCTGCCAAATAAATAAATAAAAATCTTTAATAAATAAATAAATATATGAATAAAAAATAAAAGGGCAATTTAAGAGCACAAGTTGGGGTAGTAAACAGAGAGGAGGACTTGCCTGCTGAAACCCTGGCTTGAAGACGTGGTGTTTTAATTCATTAAGCCTATATCAAGCAATCTGTATAATAGGTCATTATGACAGACAATTAAACAAGCTTAGATATACAAAAAGGCTTTGATAACCAAAGCAGTTTGTGTTACTAATGTGTTGGTGGGTGGGAATGATTTCCCCAGTCCCCATGCTTAATGAAATTGTGAGTTCTTTTTGGAGAACTGACTCTATTATCAGTCTGTAATACGTGTCTTTATTTTTGATAATTTTCTTTGTTCTGAGGTCTGTTTTAAGATTAATATAGTCACTGTAGATTTCTTTTGAGTAGTGTTAGCCTGGTATATGTTTATCTCTTTACTTTTAATTGATCTACATCTTTATATTTAACGTAGGATCCTTGTAGAGAAGGTATAGCTGAGTCTTGCTTGTTTTATCTACTCTGATAATCCCTTTTTTAACTGACATACTTCTCAATTGTTATAGTTATTGGTATAGTTGGATTAAATCTATCATATTGTAACTGTTTTTCTGTTCCTTACCCCTCTCTTTCTTTCTGATTTCTCTGGTTTTGAGCATTTTGTATTTCATTTGATCTCCTTTCTTAGCATCTGATTACACGCATGCACATATTTTTTAAAAGTTGGGTGTTGTCCTGGAGTTTTCAGTGTACATTTTAAAGTAATTTAAGCTTACCATCAAATAACACTGTACCACTTGATGCTAGTGCAGGTACTATGTACCAAAGTATTCCCAGCTTCTCCCTACCATCCCCAGTGCTGTTGCTGCCATTTATTTCACTTTCCTGTATGCTGTAATTATCAACTAAATTACTATCATTACTTTATTTTTTTAAGCTTGTATTTATTTATTTGAGGGAGAGAGGGGGAGAGCACAAGCAGGGGGAAGAGCAGAGGGGAGGGAGTGGGAGAACTAGACTCCCCACTGAGCAGGGAGCCCAACACTAGACTCAATCCCAGGACCCTGAGATCATGACCTGAGCCAAAGGCAGACACTTAACTGACTGAGCCATCCAGGAGCCCCTAGTATTACTTTAAACAAACAGGCAGGCAGGTGTTTTCTAGATCAACTGAGAATAAGAAAAGCAGAAAATTTATCTCCATTTCTTTCCCCCTTTCCAAAACTCTTTCTTTTTATTCTATGTAGATCTGAGTTTCCTACCTGTACCATTTCCCTTCTCCCTGAAGAACTTTTTAATACTTCAGGCAGGGAAGCTAACAACTTATTCTATTAGTTGTTGTTTATGAATTTCCGAGGATAATATTACTGGACACGCAATTACAGATTGTTGTTTTGTTTTGTTTGCTTTCAACCGTTTAAATACTTCACTCCATTCTTTGCCTCTTTGCATGGTCTGTGACAAGAATCCCTCTGTAACCCTTTTGTGTTCCTTTAGAGGTAAGTTATTCCCCTCCAACCTCTGGCTTTTTTTTTCAAGATTTCCCTATTGTCATTGCTTTTCTGCAGTTTGAGTATGATATGTCTAGGTGTATTTTTATTTTTTTATTATTTGTTATTATTATTTATTTATTATTATTATTTATTATTATTTTTATTTTTGGTATTTATCATGCTTGGCATTCTCTGAGCTTCCTGGGTCTGTGCTTTGGTTTTTGTCATTAATTTTAGAAAAATTTTGGACATTAGCACTTCGAGTATCTCTTCTGTTATCTTTCTTTTCTTTCTGGTATTCTAATGACACACATGTTAGATATGTCTAGACATGTCTGTTGTACAGATCTTGGGTGTTTCTTTGTAATTTTGTATTTTGTTTTCCTTCCGTTGTTTGCTTTTCAGTTTAGAAAGTTTCTATCAACCCATCTTTGAGCTCACTGATCCTTTCCTGGATGTTGTTCAGTCTACCATGAACCTATCAAAGTAGTTCTTCATTTATGCTTATGATATTCTTTACTTCTAACATTTCTTTTTAATTTTTTTCCTTAGAGTTTCCACTCTACTTCTGTTGCCAATCTGTTCCTGCATGTTGTCTATCTTTTCCATTAAGGCACTTAGCACATTAATCCTAGTTATTTAAATCCCCTGTCTGATAATTCCAACATCTGTGTCATGAGTCTGGTTCTGATGACTGCCTTGTCACTTCAAATGTGTTTGCTCTTGATTTTAGGCATGATTTGCATTTTTTGTTGAAAACCAAACATGACATCTTGGGTGATAGAAACTGAAGTCATAGCCCTTTTAGTGTGAGTTTTTATATTATTCTGGCTAGGGTTTAGACTATATTTAATTTTTTGTAATTAAGGTGTCAGAGGCACAGGTTTGTTCTAGCGTTCTTTTCTTTGTCTTCCCTGCTGGTGTTGGGTTTCCCTAAATACTCCTCCTCAGAGAGAGTCTGTGTCTTGCACCCATTTCTGCTGTCCTCCCTTGTGAATATACTGAAGTTCTGTTGGTGGTAAGGTCTGGGGGCTGGGAAGGCAAGTGCTCTATAGCCTTTTGAGTAAGTCCTGTGTCCCTGGGCTGCAATCTTCACACGTTTCTTTACTTTTATTTATTTATTTATTTTTGCATCCTAATAGGAGATACAAGTTCTACATGTGGGTAGAGTAGGGAAATGTGCTTTGTGCATGTGGGATGAGGTTCCAAAGAGCTCTTTTTCTCTGGAACGTAAACATTTGCTGTGGGGAACACTCCAGTGTATTCCACAAAGATTAGCCTTACCCCTTTCCTGCTGGAGTCACAGGGAGTCTTTTGGTGTTTTCACTGTGAGAATCTTCTTGCTGAGTCATGAGTGTGTGCTACCCACCCTAAGACAGGAGTTTCTCATTCTCACACTGGTCCAAACTTAGCTTCCAGCAATTCTTCAAAATTGCCATCTAATAATGTATGGTTCCAGCAGCTTCTGTTCCAGGTAAACAAAACTCGGCTGCGACTCTGGGTTCACATTTTCTCTTAGACTTCAGAGCAGTGGTCTGTCGTGCAATGCCTGTTCTCTCATAGATCCAAAGAGCGTTAATATCAAGTTTATGGAGGCACCTGGGTGGCTCAGTGGGTTAAAGCCTCTGCCTTTGGCTCAGGTCATGATCTCAGGGTCCTGGGATCGAGCCCCACATTGGGCTCTCTGTTCAGCAGGGAGCCTGCTTCCTCCTCTCTCTCTGCCTGCCTCTCCCCCTACTTGAGATCTCTTACTGTCAAATAAGTAAATTTTTTAAAAAATCAAGTTTACGATTTTTTTATGTGTGAGGATAAGAGTAATAAATTCCAAGTTCTTTACATGTTGGAATTGTGTGGTATAGGATTTATATCTCATTTAAGTAATAAATAGAATATAGTTATAAATATGGTTGATTTTATTCCAGGTATGTAAAAAAATACTCTTTAAATAAGAATGATGATTTTCATTACATTTATTTATTTATTATATTTTGATGAAGTATTTTTATGACATGTCATGCTGATTTTCCCTTTACAGTAGTAATATAAAGTTCATTCTTCTAGTAAAAACAATTTAACTAAGATTTGAGTTAAATAAGGAAAATGTAATTAAGATAGTATCTTAAAGACGGTGCAGGAATCACTCCAGTTTTGGAAGCCCTCATTCATACCATGAGAGCCTGTTCCATTGGACTGACTTTACAGCATAATCTGCCTAGAATATTTCCCAGAGTCCTATCCAGTCAGAACAGTTACGCAGAAACCAGGACAGGCCTAACCTAGTCGGGACATCTAGGGTCTCAGATTTGGAAGACACTTCTGTAATTCATCTCATGTTAAAAAAGAAAAAAAAGTGTTGTCCCATGCCTGCTAAAGCTGCCAAGGCATCCAGTGAGAGCCAGGCCTGGAGGCAGCTTCTGGGGGCATGGAAGCATAAAGTTAATAAGATTAAGGAATACTTGCTTTCTCCTGTTAAAGTCCCCCAGTCTCTTGCCTGAGGGTTGAAGACATCAACAGTGACACAATGTTCAAAGCTTTCCTTTAAAGTCCCTGTGCTTGACAGAAATGTCTTCCTAGTGCACTAAAATCTCACCTGTGAGCTCTCAGAAGAGCACATACCTGCTGCCAGTTTGGATATCATGTCCTCTGGCATATAGAGTGGGAAACCCATAGGGTACAGTAAGATGTCAGGAGTCCACCAAGCTGAAAAAATTCTTGCATAGAACTTTTTATTTTGTTTGTTAACCAAGAATGTAATAATGAATATCAGCAGCTTTGATTTGGATTAATAAAATAATGAGGTTCTCAGAAAGCAAAGTATATTAGGAACATGGATGCTGAAGTGACCCTATTCCAGGAGAACATGGTGCCAGAATAAAATAATTATATTTGAGGCACTCCATAGTTTGGAGTAAACAGTAGCTATGGTCAGGATTGGGGAAGTGATTTCTCCCAAATGTGTCAATTTAATGACAGAAGACAATTGTGCACTGAGCCAAGATCTAAGTATAAGGAGATTTCAGTTTTAGTAAAAGCATCAAAACTGAAGACAGTACCCACAGGATACATTGTTCACTGAAAGAAGGTCAGATCAGACCCAGTGACAGGCTGAGAAAAGCTGGATGGAGTAAGAAAGAGAGCGGTCACCAGTAACAGACAGAAACATCCTATAGTAACTTTTTTTTTTTAAGATTTTATTTATTTACTCATGAGAGACAGAGAGAGAGAGAGGCAGAGGGCGAAGCATGCAGGGAATCTGATGTGGGACTCGATCCCCGGACACCGGGATCATGACCTGAGCTAAAGGCAGACACTTAACCGACTGAGCCTACCCAGGCACCTTATACAGTAACTTCTAAAGCACAGACCCAAATTCCAATTATTCAACCTCACAACAGTGTGAAAACGATCCACATTCAATAGAAATCATACTTGAAATTTTTTTTAAAGATTTTAATTTATTTATTTGACAGAGAGAGAGAGAGATCACAAGTAGGCAGAGAGGCAGGCAGAGAGAGAGGAGGAAGCAGGCTCCATGCTCAGTTGAGAGCCCGATGCGGGGCTCGATCCCAGGACCCTGAGACCACGACCTGAGCCAAAGGCAGGGGCCTTAACCCACTGAGCCACCCAGGTGCCCCCATATTTGGAATTTTTAATTTGGATCTTCACCTAAGTTAGCCATATGCAGGACAGTCTTGTCTCCTGTTCTAGGGCAGTGGTGGTGGCCACAGCTCCCAGTCGGCCAGTGATCACTGGGGCCAACAGTCCACACACTGACAGCTGTCCTGCCCCACACAGACACTGCTTTTGTTACTTTCAATATCATACTCAATAAATTATGTGAAATAGCCAACACTTTATTATCAAGTGTGTTTTGTTTTGGGGATTTTGCCCAACTGTAGGTTCATGCAGGTGTTGCAGGCACATTTAAGGTAGGTTAGGTTAAGGATTGACGTTTGGTAGGTTGGGTGTATTACAGGCACTTGAACTTAGGATATTTTCTATTTAGGATGGTTTTATCAGGACATAATCCCATTGTTAAGTCAAGAAAGATTTGTACTGGGTTATGAGCTCTGGTAATACAATCTCCGAAATCAAGCAAGAAGGCATAAATTTGAATCTGGTTTCTGCCTTCTTGCAGCAGACTGAAGTAGAACACTCTTGAAGATGGAAACCATCTCGGTGTTATCAAGCTCACTGAGCAGGCTGGGTTTCACTTCCAGCCTTGTCTCCATTAGACCTCCATTCACAGGCAACAAACACAGATGCGGGTTTCAGTCTTTCCATTTGGGGTCTAGTTTCTGTTCACGGGGTCTCAGCTTGCTCCTCATGTTCCCTCCCTGCCTGCCTGCCTGTGTACTTCAATCTGTAGAAAAAAACACCTACAAAAATTGTTATCCAACTCTGCAGTTGGATGAGCTCAAGTCTCTCTAACAGTTCAGTGTGAGTGTGTGTGCGTGCGTGTGTGTACTGGTTCTGCTCTCTGAGTGATCCCTGACTGATAGGGATGATTAGTTTAAGTATGAATAAAATGAATCTGCAGCAATGTCAAGCCTATGTGGAAGAGGAAGATAATTCTAGAAGGTGAGTTATCAGGAGCCACATAAGAATTTTGAACAGAGAAATGAATTGGCTCACTTCAGCTCCCTGGGTTTTGTCTTCAGCCCTGGAGATAAAGCAATGAATACAACATAGTCCTGTCCCAGCATCAGTGCATGTGATGAACAGGAACGAGATGGACCAGGTGATCAGAAGATGTCGAGGTAACAATCAAAAGAGCAAATATGAGGTTAAAAATGTCCAGAAACAGGGCCATAAAAGCAAAAGTCGAAAGATGATAATAATTATAGAAATTATATAGGCCTTTATTTTTCTCCTAGTAAATTAAGGAGGAACCTGGGCTATTGTAGGAAAGGTACACCTCTGGCTTATGTAAGACACTGAGCCATGAGCAACACAAACCTTTTGTTTGTCCTTTCCAGCTACTTAACAGCTGCTGCCTTCATGGGTGAGAGTCTTGGATCATTTAAGAACATTCCAAATAGCTGTATTCTTCAGACAAGCATCTGACAGTTATGAATCAGAAAGTGTGGCTAGCGGGTCATGAACATTAACTGACATCTTTTGTCCCATGTCGCCCCTTGGCAGTGATGCTTTTAGTTATGGGACCAACTGCAAGCCAGAACTTCATGGCTTAGGAACCAGACTTATGGGGCTGTGGTGATTATGTAAACTGTCCTATGTATAAGCATCAATCACTGAGAGAAAAGACATTTTTAATTCATCCAGATTCAAGAAATAAGAAGGAAGATACTCTTCTTCCTGTTCATCTTCTGAAGTCTCACACCTACACATCTCATGGTACCTGGTGAATTCACAGCATGTTTTAGCTGTAATTTTGGTTATGATTATAAGTAAAACTGTATCAAGGAACTCAAAGGTAGCAGTTTTCTCAAACATTATCAAAATGAAAGGCATTTGAAAATAAGATGAAAACAGAGAGCAAGGCAAACCATAAGGGACTTCTTGGCCATAGGGAACAAACTGAGGGTTGCTGGAGGGGGATCGGGGGATGGGTGAACTGGGGGTTGGGCATGAAGGAGGGCACTTGATGGAATGAACACTGGGTGGTTGTATGCAACTCATGAATCACCAAATTCTACCTCTGAATCTAATAATACAGCGTATGTTAATTAAGTTAAATTAATTATTTTTTAAAAGGGACTTGATAGATTGGGATGCACATAGGTTTTGAAATCTGAGGGAATATAGTTCATGTCTGGGCTATATGTAACTCAGCCATCATCTCTTTCCTCTGTGAAAGAGGGACACAGGAAGATGTATCATTACAGTGCCTCATGCTGAGTAAATACTAACAACATTTGTTCTAATCTCCATTCCCTTCAAATTCCCATTTGCCTGCTGTGTCACCTTTGAAAAAGTTAACCTTTCTTGGGGACAAATTCTCATCTATAAAAACTTACATCAAGAAGTTTTAAGGAAAACTGAATGATATATTTAAATATAACTGATCTAAAATAAAACAAAAAATAAACGTAAGTGATCCAAAAGTATTTAATTATATCATTCTGGGTCAGTTATTTAAGAAAATGTTTCATCCTTTAGGAAGAAAGGAAATTTTGTTATGTTCTCTTCTATTTTTCTTATCTGAACAGATAGAAATATTCAATCTATAGGTGCATAGATAATAACCCTCCCTGTGATAATGACCCAATGGCTTTCTCTGATGGAAGAAGGAAGCTGGGGGAAAAGGCTGTGATCAAAGGCAAAATCTTCCAATAAATGTCATCACAGTGTGATGCAGGATTCTACTAATTCATTGTTGAAAGTTCCATATAATTGGAGATTGAGCAGATATCCTACTAAACCACAAAATATTAAAATAATGTGTTTATGTAGGAAAAAAACCAAATATTTTCAATACCATTTTATGAGGAGGAGAGTTATTTTCAATTAGTCACAGAACAACCCTAGAAAGAGCTTAGCACAGAGCCGCAGTTTAACATAAGATGAGATGTTGCAACAGGCACTGTAATATGCCATTCAGATCCCTCTTTCTAGAATGACTGAATTAGTTTCCCAGCTGCTGTACTAGTTCCCCAGGAAGCCCTGGGCTCTCAGTCTCCTGTGAGAATTGTCACAGCTTAGGAACACAAGCTTGCTCAAAGTCATGTCACCCTCCTTGGACAGTCCATATCCAGCGACTGATAGAGTGAAGATGTAATGCACAAGCCCGCCCCCTTCCCACTCACCCCCACCCCCACCAAATGGGAACAACTCTGAAGGGTCATCCAAGCATCAGAATTTCCCTTTGCTTGAGATTTCCAATGAGTTCATATCACAGCTGCACACGTAGCTTTGCCCAAGCTCACTTCCTTACTTAGCTTCCACAAATGTGGACCCCAGGAAGGCTTTGTATTAACCCTCCTACAGGCTCATCTCTAACTGCTGTTTTCCTGGGAAAATCCAGGTGATGCAGATTTGCTGAGGAAGCTGATGCTGGGTGGGTTTTGGAGCTAGAGCACCTGACTTCTGACTGGCAATGACTCATAGACACCCCATCTTGGGACAACTCTTCAGAGACAGCCTTGGTTTAAAATACCCATATGGTCATCTGCGGACTCCACTGAGACTGCATTGTAGCTCACCTCCTTCTTCTGCCCAAACATCCTTTTTACCCTTCCTTCACAGTCATTGTTTCCACATTCATAAGAATTCCCTAATAAAGATCTCACTTGTGCAAATTGGTCTTTGTCCCCCAAGGAACCCATTTTGCCACAGATACCACCTACATTGATGTAAATCTACATCATTTAATGTTTCAATAATGTTTCTTTGTATCACAAATTTGTTTCTGTCTTACCCTCTCTACTCTCTAAAGAACATTTGCATTTCTGTGTCCCCAGATGGTTATGCCTTTATTTATGGATATTGGAAATATGGATGTCATCTTTAGCCCTTCCCCTCAGGTGATTTCACCTTCTTGCTTTATAATAGCCTAATAGTAAAATTTAGGATTTAATGAGTGCTCCTTATGTATCAAACACTCTACTGTCATGAAGCAACTCAAGTAGTGTTCTCATGCGCTCTCATAATAAATAGAGCTTGAGGCTCCAAGTGCATCCCGAACTCTGTGAGTTTCTTTCTATTGGACTGTAATTTAATGCGAAGAATGCCTCCTTCACAGTAATGTAAGGGTTACACTTAATTGTACATGATGGTGAGCTGGGCACCTTTTTAAGTGGTGTAGGGACACCTAAAGACCGTTAATGTCACAGACACTTGTTAGGCATGAAAGCAACATGAATCACCAGATCCCTGGGGAAAATGATGAATGTAACAATACATTCACATTATTAATAATTCAGGCAATGTTTTTTGAAGTTTTTTCTTATGAAGGACATAGGCTTTGGAGCCTGAAAAAAATTTATTTGATTCCTGTTTCTGCAACTTAATTCCTAGGTAGATTTGGAAAACCTAGTTTAACTTTTTGAGGCTGCTCGTCCTTACCTACAAATCTATAAGTAAGTAGCCTATCGCACAAGGTTGTTGTAAGCACAGCACAAACAAAATACTTAGCACAGAGCACACTTACGGTCAGCCTCAAGGAATGAGAACAATTATCAGTTTTATTTTACGAGTTGTTGCTGTTATTGTAAATCCTTACTCTACACCTATGAGATAGGCAGAGTGAGTGAGATCATTACTTCTATTCAGGGAAAAGGACAGGAAATGAAAGAAGTCACCAGATCCTACAGTTAGAGAGAAAGCTCTGGTGTTGCCTTTTGAGCCGTGTCTTCCATTTATCTTCATGTCCTGTGCTAATTCCATTAGGCACAGTCCTATAAGAGAAGTGGGATCTAAGTAATACTGATGAATAGCAGTTCCGGTTATCTTGAGTGTTAAAGTGTTGGGTGATACAGAGGTAAAAGGTATTGGCCCTTGGCTTTTGGTAGAGCTGTCAATTTCTCAGGATTCTCTACCGTCCAGCACACAATCTCCTTTAGGAGATAACCTGACTTCACAAGCCAATCACCTGAATCCACAGCACCTTCTTACATTAACTGTTTTTCTGAACCCTGCAACTGCCCTCTGGCTGATGTGTTTTTAAGAATATCTCTTATACAGAGTTGTTTGGTCTGACCTAACCTGATAGAAAACTCCCCTCAGAAGGAAAATAGGAAAAAAAGAAGCAACAAAGTATCTTTGATTGCATACTACACATTTTAGGGGTCATCACTATGATGGTTGATCCAGATGCCTGATTCAGAGGAACAAGAAAAAAATAGAAATAAAAACAAAAACACAAAGTTCTGAGCAGTGGTCTATCTATAGCATCTTATAAGTCTCAACATGCTTGGCATGGTTCCGTTTATGCCTCTTACTCCAGTATAATTCTTTAGAATGTCCCTTTTTACTCTCAAAGTGGTCCTGGTATGGTATGCAAGTGGGGAAAGTAGAATGCACATGTAAAAGAGAGACAAAGGCCATTTTATGGACCATTATAAATTTCTTTAAAGAAAACAGAACAGAGAATTAACCAATCAATATACAATTGGAAATGAAAGAACTATAAGCAAGGTAATGACAAAGTAATTACCCTGGTTTGAACTCAAGGTCTAAACTTTTCTAATCTATTTTAATGAACCACTGTGTTCTGACTACATAAATCATATATTTCTATTAAATGGTTTGTTATAAAATGCCTATTTAAATAGTTGAAAAGAATGTCTGGCAGCAAGTAGGTGCTGGTGGGGATAATTTTGGGTCCAGACTTACTATTTGCATTAACAGAGGAAGAGAATCTACAGCATTTTAATGAAAATTTGAAATGAAACTAAGTTAGGTATTAAAATTAAGTGTAATTTCTCAAGCAAAGAATAGGAAAAATATATATTAAGTGGAGCTCTTTATAGTTTAGAGACATGAGAATAAAAGTTTAACCCAATTTCATTATTCTTGATGCTTCTCTCTAGGTGGAGATATCATCTCCCTCTTATCCTAATTGAGTTTTCCTATCTCACTCCCATTAATAACTGTTCAAGTGAGATATTGGTCAAGAGGGAAAATGGCCATAGATATTTTCTTGTTCTATAGAGGAATTAGGCACTCCCAATATGTATGGGAAGATGATAATTGTGACCCTTGTGAACCTAGTCCTAAAGGAGAAGGTGAATGAAATTTTTTAAAAAAAGAAAATACATTCTCGGTCTCTAAGTTTCAGGTACAAACTCAGCTTATTGAACAATCCTTGATTAAGCATTATGTGTTAGATATCTAATAATAATGCAAGAAAAAGGGACACCTGGGTGGCTCAGTTGGTTAAGCGTCTGCCTTCGGCTCAGGTCATGATCCCAACATCCTGGGATCGAGTCCCGCATCGGGCTCCTTGCTCGGCAGGGAGCCTGCTTTTCCCTCTGCCTCCGCCTGCCTCTCTGTCTGCCTATGCTCACTCTCTCTGACAAATAAATTAATAAAATATTTTTAAAAATAATGCAAGAAGAAAAAAAACAGACAAATACAAATAAGAAAGAAAAAACAAAAATGCTGTTTACCCACCCAAAACATACAAAATAGTAGGAAAGATACATGAGACAAGGAAGAAATAATACAAATATCGTATGTCCAATGATCTAATCAATTGTGTAAAATGTGCTGGGGGGGGTAAAAAATGAGGGATCAGCCATCTGTTCCAAAGGGAGTTGGGGAAGGATTCGAGGAGGGTAACATTGGAGCAGGTGTCTTAAAGGATGACTAAGCATTTGAGGGAAAAAAGTTTTCCATGAAAAGTATTTTCTGAGAATTCTTAGGGAATGTGCGGAGTGTGTAGTGAATCCCCATAATAAGCCTGGGGTATGTTCAAGGAATGGAAAGGGGTATGATAAGTCTAGAAAAAATGGTAAAATGCACTGTGGCAAGGACAGTACCATGGGTCATCCTATCCTGTGCCATTTTCGTGTCCTTGAGCACATGGACAGCCACTTCCCAGCCCCCTTTAAACTGAATAGGACTGCATGACTGATTCTAGGTAGTAAAATGTGAGCAGGAATTATGTTTGTTATATCTGAGCCAAGAATTAAAAGTCATTCTCGTAAGTGATTCTCCAGTATATTTCTTCCCCCAAACAATTAACATGGGAGCTTTTGATAGTAAAGTATCAAAGAGTCAAAGAGTGTTGATTTGCTTAATCACCACATGAAGGAAAGCTGCACAGAGAGTCAACCAACCTACAATAGAAGCAGATTTCAAATGAGTGGGATTGGGTAGAACTTTGTATTAAGCCGTGAAGATTGAGGGATTCTTTGTTACAGCAGCATAAGCTTATCCTCTGTCTGCTAATACTGCAGACCATGGTGACATCTGGACCCAGAGAGTTCATCATGGCATATGGCAAATGGCATATCATGTAACATTGAATAAACTCTTCTTTGTTTCCCTAATAAGAATCAAATCTCTATTGCTTCCCAAGAATCTAACAGGCTTCTTATTCAGCACTTAACTTCCTTCTGAAGGTCCTAATTCATTCTTTGCATTTCTATTTTTCCCATTATATTATATATGAACACGGTTCAAGTCATATACACTTTAGTAAAAATTTCCTGGATAATAAATACACTAATGTTTGAATACCTTTTCACCAAGAATGTCCAAGATCCCTTTGAAGACTGCAAAAGAAGAAGATGGAGCAGAGTAAAACTCAGCTTCATAGGCCAAGTATTCTCCATTATGTTGCTTTTCTCCTTTTAGCAGGCCTCAGACACTGCAGGAAGCCCTTTAGAGAGCCCAGTGAACTGAAGACAGAATAGCCTTACCTTTGAGAAGTTGTTGCCCCAGCCAACATGGAGTTTCTTAAGAATGGATGCAAGCTGTTTGCTCCTCATGTAGTATTTTAGCTTCATGTGGATCAAAATGAAAAACACAGAAGCAACCTAGGTTTGCAGTGTTTTAGACAATCCTATCAGAGTCTAATGGATGGTCTTTAAGAGGCCCTTAAAGGCCAGCCATGAGATCATTTCCACAATTGGATGTTCATGTGTATATGAGAATGTATGTTTAACAGATTCAAAACTTCCTGTAGAGACTGTAGATTATGGTTTATTTCTCTGAATGCTGAAGAACCACTTTTGTAGTCAGAGGCAGACATATAAACTACTATTTTCAAGATAATGAAGTAAGAACTACGATAAGTATAGGGAAGTTTTTGTAGTTTTATAGAAGATTGATTGAGATTTTGATTACTATATAATCAGAGTCTTTGCCAGAGTCTATGCTTTCATATATGATTATAGCCTTAAATATATGATGTGAAAAAATTGAATAATAATTCTTCTTATTATTTGACATCTTGGCAGAAAACAAACAATACTCATATTTGCAGACAGATAATTTTAAATTTATTTAGGATGTCTACTAAATGATAGATTTCTTATCAATTGACAAGCCAAGGTTCCTACAGGAGAAGCTCTGCTCTATAAGCAGTGAACTCTAATTACTCAAAACATTCATAAAACATTCCCGACCTTCGGCACAAGATGTGATTGCTTCGGTTTTTAGACACAGATGGGTCACCGTGGAAATCAGACCCATCTCAGTTCTGACCCTATTCCATGCATTCCAGGCCTCCTAATGCAAACAGAATATAAAGGAACTGGCAAATATTAATAGCGTTTTGCATCTTAAAGATGGGAAAAGCCACCATGACATGCCACACAGGAGTCCATAGCATCTCTGTTCCAGTCATTTTCCTCCTGTTTTTGTCAGAAGCTCCCCAATCAGTTCTTCACCAAATCTTTTTATTTTTACCTTGATAGTGTATGCAGATTCTGTCCAATACTCAGTACATCCAAACAGCCACCTGCGAATTTACCTTGATCCTATATTTCTTCCCTCACCTCTACCCCATCAAAAGCTGTGCTCTGAATCTTCTCTTTTCAAAGACATGATAAATCATCTCCATCAACATCTCCACTTTTCCACAGCTGTAGCCCTGACTTCCCTCTCACCTAAACTACTCCAACAGCCCCTGTGTTATTCTCTCCACATCCAGACTTTAAAACACCCATTCTCTGTTGACATGAGAAGAAACACAGATGATAAAATGTCAACTTACTCCAGTGACATTACAAAGGACTTAGAATGAAACTGAAAGTACCACCGTGATCTGCATGTCTTGACCTAATCTCCATTCCACCTGTCTCCTTTCTGGATAGGTGCCATGGCAGACCCCACTATACTCAAAATACTGTGGTTGTATGCTATTTTCTGTGTTTTTCTTAAAATCATTAAACATGTTCCAACCTTAGGTCCCTTGCATTTAGGGTTCATTCTTTATAGAAGCTTCTTCCTATAGATTATGTCACAGATCACAACTTTTTTTTTTTTTTTTAGATTTTTTTTTTTATTTTTATTTATTTGTTAGAGATAGAGAGCACAGGCCGACAGAGAGGCAGGCAGAGGTAGAGGGAGAAGCAGGCTCCCTGCCCAGCAAGGAGCCCGATGTGGGACTCGATCCCAGGACGCTGGGATCATGACCTGAGCCGAAGGCAGCTGCTTAACCAACTGAGCCACCCAGGCATCCCCACAGATCACAACTTTTAAGATCTCTGATGACTGTACCACTTAAAATACTTCTCAGATAATTACTTAAAGTACTTCTGACTTATTCTAACCAGCAATTCTCATGCTGTTCTATTCTTTTGGAAGCTTTATTGCTATCTGAAAAACCTGTTTACTTCTTTCTCCCTTTGTTCATCATCAACTAAATTTAGGTTTCATGCAAATACTGACTTCTTCACTACTGAATCACTAGACAGTAAATGTCATATATGCCACAGAAGCACATTAAATACTGAATAATTGAATGAATTAGAGTGAAGGGTAAAGGATGGGGCCTAGCAGGAAATTGAGAAGACTCCACTTCTGGTTGCAACTCCTAAAGAGCTTAGAATAGTTATACCTATTTTTATAAGGAGAGGGGGGAAAAAGGTGAATTGAGTGGAAATCAATGACTTTTGATATCCACCAGAGAACTGAGATCCCAGGACACGTGACTACCTCAAATCTAGAGAGACAGATGGCTACAGAGAATACATAACAGCCAACATTCACTTACCTGAAGTAGAAGCCCATGGAGCCACTTCCTGGTAGGAACATGTGAATGGCAATTTTGATAAATTTCTGGGCTTGAGTGTGGAATAGTTTGAGGGTTAAAAACTCCAGGGGGCTGGGGATCAGTCTTAGGGAGGGCTGCAGATGCTTGCTCAGGTTTAATGGCAAAACCAGAGAAAATTCAGGAGACAAAAAGAAGAAACAAACAAAAACCCCAAGGAAGCTGGAAGAAACTGGGGTCTCTGGCACCTGTAGCTATAACAAACATTAAACACAGACCAACTGATGGCCAGATTAACATAAAACTCACATTAGAAAACAAATTACCTAAATTCCTAATACTCAATACATCATGCCCAGTTTTCAATAAAATATTCCACGTAATGCCAAAAGGCAAAAAACAATCTGAAGAGAAAACACAAGCAACAGAACCAAACTCAGATGTGACATGTATTTTTGGAAATATCAGGAAGGGGACTTAAAATAACTATGACTAATGTGCTAAGAGCTCTAAAGGGAAAAATCGATGGCATACAAGAACATATGGGAAGTGTAAGCAGAGATGGAAACACTAGGATCCAGTCAAGAAAGGATAACATTTTTATAAATGGAAAAATTGGGTATTGATATGTAAGAAAAAAATAAATAAGGACTAAATCTTTCATAAAAATGAACTCAAAATGGAACATAGGCCCAAGTACAGAAATACACATTTCTTAGAAGATAACATAGGGGGAAATCTAGATGATCTGGAATCTGGAGATGAATTTTTAGATACAACACCCAAAGCATACTATGTCAAAAAAGTGAAAAAGGTCAATTAAGCTTTATTAAAATAAAAAAAAAACTTCTGATCTGTAAAAGACACCACTAATATAAATGAACAAATTTAAAAAGAGACAAACCAAGAAACAGACTCTTAAAGATAGAGAACAAACTGATGGATACCAGAGGAGGGCTGGGAGAGTGGGGGAAATAGGCAATGGGGAACAAGGAGTGCACTCATGATGAACAATGAGTCATGTATGGAATTGTTGAGTCACTACACCGTACACCTGAAACTAAGGTAACACTGAATGTTAACTATACTGGAATTAAAATTTAAAAAAAAAATGTTTAACAAATGTTTAACAGACCAAAAAGACACCGTTCTTGGAGTGAAATGACAAGACACAGACTGGAACAGGACATTTACAAAGCACAAACTTGATAGGGGACTTGTATCCAAAATACAAAAAGAATAGTTAAAACTCAACAATAAGAAACCGACCTAATTAAATAATGGCCAGAAGATCTGAAAAGACATCTCACAGAGTCACACAGATGGCAAATAAACATATGAAAAGGCATTCAACATTATTTGACACTAGGAAGTTGCAAATTAAAACAACAATGGGATATGATTGCATATCTATTAGAATGGCAAAACAAAACAAAACAAAACAAACAAACAAAAAAAAAACCATGACTATATTCTAAGCTGGTAAGGAGGTAGAGCCACAGAAACCCTCATTAATAGCTAATGGATTGCAGATGGTACAGCCTTTGGAGAACTGTCTGGCATTTTCTTGCAGAGCTAAGTTTAATCTTATGCTATGTTCCAGTTGTTTTCCTAGATACACAACAATGTTGAAAATATATATCCACACAAAGAGCTGCCAACAGATGTTACAGCAGCTTTGCTCAGAATCACTAAAAACTAGAAACGGTCAAGATGTCCTTCTACAGGCGAATAGACATACACATCATGGCCCATCCAGACAATGGAATATTATTCGGTGATAGAAAGAATTGAGTTACAGGACACAAAAAGAGATGGAGGACTTTTAAAAACATATCACTAAGTAAAAGAAGCCAGTCTGAAAGGATACATGCTTTATGATTCCAACTATACAACATTTTGGAAACATGTATAACTACAGAGCCAGGGAAAAGATCAATGGCTCTGGGGAAGGAGGGAAGGATCAGTAGATAGAGCACAGGGGATTTCCAGGGCAGGGAAACTCTTCTGTATGGTACTGTAATGGAGAATACGTGTCATTATACATTTCTCAAAACCCACTGAACTTTACACTGTGAAGAGTGAACCTTAATGTATATTATATAATTTAGTTAATAATAATGTATCAACATCAGGTCCACTAATTATAAAGAATGTAACATACCAATGCAAAATGTTAATAATCGTGGGAACTGCTTCTGGTGGGTTGTATATGACAATTTTCCAAGCTGCTCAGGTTTTTTTATAAATCAAAAACTGTTCTAAAAAATAATGTCTGCTAAAAAAAAGAAACAAAACAAAACAAAAAAACAAACAAACAAACTCCAAGACTTTGAATCTAGAAAACTGGGGGGAGATGGTAAAATGGTCTTGCCATTAGCAGAAAGACTCAAAGGAGGAAGGATTCATGTATTTTTTATAATTTCTTTTTCTGAACTGGATGCTTCAAAAATCAGAGTACAAGTCATTTTAAATCTAACAGTTACATTGACAAGATGATGAATTGGTCTGATGATTCTTTTCAAGATCTTAATCCTAAAGTGTCACAAATTTTCATGCTTATAAATGCACTTGCTCTCTATTTGGTTCAGATGGTGAAAACGTACTCAGAAACACCTAGATCAATGGAGAACAAAAAAGATTTTTCCAATGGAACATGGTTAGCAATGGTTAAGAGATTTTGTATCAGGTGTTGGACATGAATCAGGCATCTATAATGAGAAAAGTTGGTCATACCTGTTGAGAAGAGTGTGGGAAGAAGGAATAGTCAGGCCCGGTTAAGTGGTACAGCACTCTATGGTGAGGCAGCAGGGGGTGTGGGCTGGGCAGTGGAGTCTGCCCCCAAAACAAAAGGTGTTAAGTTCTTGATGATTGTCACATAAAAAGAGGTACAATTATCTAAGGTCACCCTGCCTCTACCCTAGATGTTCAGGAGACTGTGGGTTGCAGGGAGCCATCAGTGAAATCATGGGACCTTTGTTCAGCTGTCTGACTACATAGATGGACTGTGGCCACAGACACCTATAGTGCTTGTGCTAGGGGAGATTGTAGGTAGATGATTCCTGGGAGTTGTGCATAATTTCCTCTGCCTCAGAAGACATAAGCCAGTTTTGAACAAATCCCTTTGCTGTCAACTAGTATTACACAGCCAATTTAAATAAATCCTTGAACTGGGATTCCGCGTGCATAATATAGTCCACTAAACAAAGAAAGGCGAATTCAGAACATTAATAGTATCCAAATGATTGCTTAGGTCTCTTGCCAAGCTCCTTTAAAAAATAAAAAGCCCAATTTTTAATCTCATCTGTGCAAACAAAGACTTGATCAGAAGATTAAGAGTGTTCAAGAGACTAACAGTATGAAGAAGGCCTGTATTTTAAACATAAGGGGGTGCCAATCCTTCTTGCCTGTTTTGACCAGATGATCTGGCTGCCAGTTAAGCATTCATAAGAAGGAGAGAGCCATTTCAGTATGTTTTTCTTCAAAATACAATGAGAAAATACATTTGCTAACTTTGTTATCATTGTCCCATAGGCAGGGATAATGGGCTGATGGCTACACCTTGAATCCATTCATGATCACATACTTAGATTTAAATGAGGTTGGACTTTAGTCCTCCCAACTGACCCCCAGGAATACTTCATACAACTAGCTCTTCTTTATTTACTATGTATGGTAGTTAATCTCAGGGGTTTGGGATTGCCATATTTCTTGATTCCAGTCCAGACTGTGACTCTGGGTAAGTTAGTGAATCTTTCTGAGTTCTAATTTTGCATCTGAAAACTGGAAATAATAGTATAGCTTCCTTCATAATGTTAGTAGGACAATTGAAATGTGCAATGGAAAGATTCATCACTGAGCCCGTGCGCGCGCGTACACACACACACACACACACACACACACACACACACATGCTTTTCAGTAAACACTGGACCTGATAAGAATGTTGATAAATGCTAATAATAGGAACAACCTATTTGGAGGTCATGATGCCAGAAGCTAGAAACATCCTGCATAGCAGTGCCCCCAGCTCCTCCTCGCTTATCTGCTGGTGACATGCTATCCCCTGTACTTTCTTACCTGGATCTTTCTTTTGTTTATTTTTTATTTTTTAAAATTTATTTATTTATTTGACAGAGATCACAAGTTGGCAGAGAGGCAGGCAGAGAGAGAGGGGGAAGCAGGCTCCTCGCTGAGCAGAGAGCCTGAGCTTTAACCCACTGAGCCATCCAGGTGGTTCTTTCCTGGCTCTTTTAACCATTGGTCACCTCCTCAAATGGTCAACATCCTTAAAAATGGAAATATAATTATTAAACAAATACGTATTGAGCGATTTTGATGTGTCAGACCAGGTGTTGGTCACTGGGGATACAGGACTGAAGATTTTGTATTTTTTTAAAATATATAACATATTATTTGTTCCAGGGGTATTCTTTTTTTGGAACTTAAAATCTGTTAACAGGAACAGCCATTTCCTATGTCAAAGTAGGCTGTGCTTTATGCTACGAGGTCTACATATATTATCATATTCGTTTCCTTATCCGGTGGGTATCACTATCTTCATGCTCTTTTTTTTTTTTTTTTTTAATTTACTTATTTGGCAGACAGAGATCACAAGTAGGCAGAGAAACAGGCAGAGAGAGAGGAGGAAGCAGGCTCTGTGCTGAGCAGAGAGCCCGATGTGGGACTCCATCCCAGGACCCTGGGATCATGACCTGAGCTGAAAGCAGAGGCTTTAACCCACTGAGCCACCCAGGTGCCCCAATCTTCATGCTCTTGTTGGGGAAACTAAGATGTGAAGAACTTGCTCAAAGACACGGCATGTGGGCAAAAGGGACTCCGAGCTCGAGCTTACTTGCTTTGAGGCTTTGATGGGCTGAAGAATACAGCTTTTGACATATTGAGTTTTAAATGCCTATTGGACATACAGCTGAAAGCTTCAAGTAAGTAATCTGATACACGGACCTAGACCTCAGAAAAGAGCAGACACATAGATCAGCTCAGAGTAGGAATTTGGAGATGTAGAAATAAGTGAAATCACCTGGGGCTACACATGTGAGTCCCCTGAGGGGACTTACACAAAACAGCAAATACCAATCTCCACCTCTAAGAGTCTGTATTTAATTGGGCCTGGGCAAGAGCCTTTTTCAAAGTTTACAAAATGATTTGGATGCACTGCCAGAATTGAAAGCCACTGGCTTAAAAAGGCAGGGATTGATAAAAGAAAAGAAGGCTCAGAACAGAGTCCAGAGGCTCCACTCCAACATGAGAATCCACACAGAGAGAAAAATGCAGCTAAAGAGACAGATGAGCAGTGGGAAGCAGACATACATTACCGCCGGGGAGATTGGGGATAACAATGGTGTAAATGAGAATTTGAACAATAAATTCGGAAATACAGAAATGGAACTGAGTGGGTATTTGGGGAGAAGAGGAAATGATGCTTCTGTTGGAATAAACCCTGTGACCCCTACCACAGGACTGGGAAATCACAAGAATGATCTATCCAGATCAATCAGCTGCTAGACATGTGTGGGTCATGAGCTGCCTACCCCCCAGACAGACTTTGCCCCGTCTCCTATTGGTCACATCTCCAGTCACACTGGGTTCCCATCCATAATGCAGAATCAGGTGACAGTTAATTTAGGTCATCAGATATTGTCTGGGAACTTGAGATCCATTCACTTTTTCCTATCATCAATTTAAACAAACTGACATCACTGTAAATTTCTTGCAGACAGCTGCCACTGATCAAGCAGGCAGACACAAAAGAATTCCCCAGATTAATGATTGAAATAACTCAAGAAAAAGATCTCACCCTGAATGCCTACTGCGGGATGTGCCAGGAAAAAGCTTCATTTACAATTAATTTAGTGATTCTTTGACCCTTCTGTTTACCTATTGCTCTGCATGGTGTTTTTGTTTTGATTGTGGGTTTTTTTTTTTTCTTATATTTGGTGTCAGAGTTTTTCATCCAGAAAGTAAATTTTCCCTAAGAATGACAGTGTTAAAATTTGGCTCATTATGTAGGTTAATAATGCTCCTTGCGGATGAATCCCTGTGCATTCATCCAAGTGCCATCCTTTACTAGTTCTGTAATCTGGGATATGTTACCCAGACACTCAAAGGTTTAGTCTCTAATGGGGGAAAAACAAACAAAAACAACAACAACAGCAAAATAAATAAATAAATAAATAAATAAATAAATAAACCTGGTAACAACAGAAATAACCTCATAGGATTTTCAAGAATCCCCTGGTACACAGTTAGGCCTCAATAAATGTCTACATTGTTATAACACTATCATTATTTGGGTTGTTTCTTCTTCACTTTAATTGCCAAGAAGTTCATAATTAATTGTTTTCTGCAACGTACATAGCCTTGCCTTAGCAACAGAAATGTAAAATATAAAAAAGTATAAGAAATGTCCCTGCCCTTGGGGAACATATGCCCTGGTGGAAAGTGCATACATACAGAGAGAACTTAAGTTGTTTAATTAGTGTCACAGAGAAGTGTCATCCATGGTGGGAACACTCCTTTATTGGTTCACCCCATAAATAACTTCCAGGGCTTCTCATGTGTCAGTGTCCAAAGTACCTAGCACATAGTAGGGGTTCAACAGGCAAGATGGTCAACAAATCAACAGATAAACCACTAGTCCAACTCATTCATCTGCAATATGACCACTGCAGATAGAAGACTGCCTCCATGTCCTATGTCACATTATATCTGACAAATTAACAGTGAAAGTACAACTTCAGGATGGAAAATTCCTGTCTGTTCCAATTTCTATCCACACACGGTTTCATAGGCATAACGCACCAGTCTGTCATGCTAAAGCAAAGCAGAGGGGCCAGCTTTAAAGCCCCTTCATCAATATTCTCCGTCTCAGAGTGAGCACAACACAGACAGATTAAACCAAAGGGGACAAAAGATCCTCTCATTGTTTGAGCTCATTCTGATCCCATGAGATAACGTTCTGTGCTTAGAAGAGGCTCTTCTCAGTCTCACAAAGCCATAATGCTGCCTTCTTCCCTTCAACATCTGAACGCTTCCGTTTCCTTCACCCTCCCAGAGGACTTTCTCCACTTGGTTTGAGGATGCACTGTGTCAGTTGTCAGTGGCAGTGTTGAGAGAGTCTCCTCTGAAAAATTTTGTGGTCATTGCTAATACTGTCACTTCAAATTAGAATCATTATTGGGAGCCAGTGGGTCCTTTGGGAACAACAAAGGGCCAGGATACAGGGAATCAAGTGCATTCTGAGTCTGAAAATGAGATTTAGATGACCTCCTGGACCTCGGCCCCTAAAATCTCCAGAGTCTGTGCACATGCTTCATGTATGCACAGACACGATTCCCTCCCCTGACTCCAGCTCTTTCCTACTCAACTTGGTGGAAGTTTCCTGTGATCTGGTTTCCCTTTGTCTTGGTAACATGGTGAAGAAAACAAGTTATAATAGAATTTTGGGGGATGGCAAGGCAGACTGGCCTAGGGTTGCATCCCAAGAAACAGAAGAGTAAGGAGTGGATGTAGGACAGTACTCCCCAGTGGAGATGTGTTAAAGCAGAGCTATTGTGGAGAATCATGAGAACAGAGCCCATCCCCCTAGATATCCCCAAACTTTCAGGAAACAGTAAATATCATTAAATATTTAATGCAACTAGAGTTCTTGTGGGAAATCAGGGTTGGAGGTTATCAGTGAGCTTCTTTGGGGACTCTAATCCCCAAGTTACTATGAAAAAAACAAGAACCATCTTTAGGGTGCATTGTTTTCATTCAATGCATTCATTCATACAACAGCAATCTGAGTCTTAGTAGTGCATTGTGGGTGCTTTTCCTACAGTGGCGATCAAAATGACATGCCCACTTTCTTAAAGCCCCCAGTTCTATCGCTGGAAGACCAAGTCATCAAGAATGCATTAAAAAATGTGCAGGGGATCAAGCCAGGTGCATAGGCTTTCACACTAGAGTCCAAATTTAGTGACATAAACACAAGTCCTCTCTGGACCACAGTTTCCTTGTCTATAAAATGGGAGAAGAAGGGATAAAATCAGCTTCCCTATACATCTGTGAAAATGAGAAAAGGAACTCTGATTGCAAACGGAGTCAGGAGGCCAGGAAGGGGAGTCTAGTGCCCTACCACAGGTCAACACAAACCCCAATTGGAAGAGACACATTCTACTCTTTCCTTTGGTTTACTAATCTGAAGAGGCCTCTACCACCCGAGCCGGAGGAGGAAAGATTTTCTCCTGCCCCAGCAACAGCCTAACCAATGAGAAACTTCCTGACTCAGCCAATGAGAAGCCACTACACTTCATTCTCCCTATTTACTCCAGTGGCCTCTGAGTTTACAAAGCCTTTGCAACTCCCCATGCCTCTATAAAAGCGCATCCTTCTCCTTTGTTCTGCAGACTTGCCAAGATTTGCCATAGCCAAAGGGCCTAGGCCTTGCAGTTCTCTGTTCTTCCCAAATAAGCCCATATTTGCTGGTAAAATAACTGACAGTTATATCTTTAAGGTTAACAGATCTCTCAGGGGGATGATAAGGATAAAATAAGATGCAGATGTGAGAACAGTTTGTATAGTACAGTGTATGCTTCCCAACTACTGCTGTTGCTGCTGTAGGTGACTGTCATACCACTTCTGAGTGTGGGTTATTGGTGGCTGCTGCAGGGTGTAGGGGAAGGGGGCTGCTAATTCTGGTAAGGGTGCTTTGGGAACCTGGGATGAGACTAGCCTGCAGGTAATTAGGTAAGTGGTCATCAGTGCTGATTGCCATCCCCCACCAGAGCCTGTTCCCAGCAGACGAGGGCAGCCCTCTTTTTAACTGGAACAGCCCCACTGGGGGTGTGGATCCTCTCCCTCCCAGGAGGCAGTGGGTAATAATCAGACTGATCAGCCTCTGTCTGAACTTTCATAGGGAGGTGGGCATGGCCCTAGGTCTGTGTTGTCCCTAAAACATGGTTCATCCAAACTGGCCTACTGCCTGTCAGAGAAAGTCTCCTACTCTCAAAGGTTTTATAATCTGTCAGGGTTGATCAGGGTTAGGGGGGAAGTAGAGGGAGCAGTTGCCATATAAATAATTTAAGAACATTTCAAAGCTAAATAGTTTCGGATGTACTTACCAGGGTCACACACTTACTCACAATTTACTCAAATATGCAAATAAAATGAGGGTTTTGTCCTCCCCTTTAATCTGATGTTCTTCAAAAGCCTCAGACTTCTGAGTAGTGTAGAAAACTTAGATTTTGTCTATTTTAATAAAATCTATCAAAGTTAATCATTAAAGCATTCCCTTAGTAATAGTCTCTGGGAATTTCACACCCCTCCCCCCTTTCTCCTTCCCCTCTTTGTGGATCTGGGAAAGAAGAATGTTTTTCATCTGTGACATCTTCTCTGGATCCAGCTGTACTTTGATGTGCAGGAGCTGGCCTGTCTCCATCTGGACTGATGGCAGATAAGGTGTTTCCTATGCCATTTGCAGTGATGTTTTAACATTCAGGATTATAGTCCATGACACCAGCCTTCTGTGGGTCCCAAGAACTCCTTCCAGGAGCACATAGGAACCCAATTCACACTCACACGCAGGGGTCATGCCAGTCATCCACCAAAGTGGTCCAGTAAGATTTCTGCAGTTATCCTTTCCATGCCACTGTGACCACACCACATCATCCCCACTAAAGACAGGGGCTCTCCTAGATGACATCAAATGGAGCAGGTGAAGGGAAGGGGTGAGGATCTTAGCTGCTGAACTTGCTCTTCCCTGTCTCCTTTCTGAACGATTCTGTCACTTGGAGTCAGAAAATGTCATTTTCCCCCCTTCTGTTTTTTCCTTTCTAGCCAAGACTTCGTCCCAAATTTGAAAAGTACATTTAATTAGGCCCACTTTGAAAAAGTACATAATCATTATACTATTTTAGAAGTAAATGGAGTCTTGAAAAAAACCAATAGCTCAGCTATTGGAGTCAAAGCTTTCTATTTTGACAAAGAGACTAAGATTTGTATTGATGGTGGTTCAAGGTCTTTAAATGTCCCCAGAGAAGAGTTTTTTAGGGCAACAAGAGGAGAAAAGGAACTGAAATCAGAGGGCAGGCTACATGGAGTATTGTATGTTTATTATATTTTAAGGAAGTGATATAGTGCAGTGGAGTATCAGATAGATCCTTGTATGACCAGACCCTGACCCCTTGAAGCTGAGTGACTTTGAGCAAGTTCCTAATCTCTCTGAGTGTCGCTCTAACTTTACAATAATAGCTATACCTTAGTATAACTTTACAGTAATAGCTATACCTTAGGATTGGGGTAGAATTGCATCAAGTACTTAGCACAGGTCCTGTAGAAGAGAATGTATCCCCTTCTCTTTCCTTTCTTAGCAATACATGGAAGACAATATATAAGATATAGGATGGCTATGGCTAGGATGGATAAAGGATGGCTATGAGCAGCCACCAACAAGAGCTATTCTCTTGCCCCCTTTTGTAACATTTACAAAACTAATGCTGCCTTTTTACAAGTACCTGGCCTGGCATAGAAATGAGGGGCTTAAGGAAACTGGCAATTTCTATCCAAGACTGTCGTCAACTTCCCTGAGCATACCAAGTGCACTTCTGAAAATTATTCCCAGTGAACAACTTCTCCGTGTTCAAGTTCCTAATTGTGGGCTTATCCTGTAAGGGAAGCAAAAGGCATTTATTAATGATATTTCAACTGCACAAGCACCCTGTTGGTATTAGAATTTCAATTATATTTTCGATTAGAAAATTATGTTAGGAATGCTTTGCATGGGGAGACCGCAGTGGCTTTTGGGAAAGAGCGAATGGATTAGATGAACCACATTCTGATCCTTTGATGGACGCTGACTTCTAGACCTTCACCTTGGTTTGTACACCATGGATATGTTCCCCATCCCCTCTATTTTCAGATGTTGTTGTAAAACATAGTGGGAAAATTACAGAACCTAATCTGTGAAGTTTACAAAATTCTATATAAATACTGGACGTACTAACACACACCTAATGCATTCCCCATAAAGCGGCCTTTTAATAATAAAGACATTGCTTACCACCCCTTAGATATTTATTGTCAATCATAATAATAATTGCAGTTTTGGAAACAGTCACTCTGGTTCTTTATGGAAACGAAACATGATGAGTCACAGGGTTATAAGCAAGACAATATGAGAGGAACATAGATGATGGGTGTCTTTAACAGGGGGTAGGTATTGGAGATATTCTGGAGGGGCACAAACACTGAGGAGCCAGAAAAAGGGGGAGAAATTGAAGGGATATTCCATGTGTTCCATTACACAAGCAAGTGCAAAGAGGGAGGTAGATTTACAGTGATCTCTGGGGTTAAGGAGACTAGCTTTCCTGAAGCGGCCCCTTTCCAGGTGATGGTAAATGGAGAATTGACAGACTGAGGAGCTAGTCACAGAGGAGCAAATATTCCCAGCCAGAGGCCTTAGCCCTTACACTCAACACTTATAAGACCTGGAACAATGAGGAGACATTGGGGTTGTTAAGTGAAGTAGCAGCAATGTTTAAGTGAGAACTGGTATGATAGACTAGGGAGAATAGTGGAAAAGTCCCCAGGTGGGATTCTTAGCTGCGTCCCTACAACTTGGCCAGGGTGATAAGCAGAAAAGACTTCCAGCAGTCGTACCCAATGAGCTAGTGTCTATGATGGGAAAGCACCAAAGATATGAAGGAAGGTTATCCAAACCCAACTAAAGACTCAGGTCATGTTTCCGGAAGTGGTGGTAAAAGCAGAATTTTAAAACATGGATAAGAATGGTTTAGGCAAAGAAAGGTAGGGGTCTACTTCTGGAAACATACATTCAGGGCAAGTCAGGAGACTGTATAGAACTTACAAAGAACCAGGAGGAGGCTTTCAGTGAAGAACCCCCAGTCAAACAGCAGCTGTGTCATGGTGGAGAAGCAGGCGCAAACCAGGCTGTAGAAGGCTTTATAGAAACTTGAATCGGACCTGAAGACCTGTCCCAAATGGCGTGTCCAGTTGGACCCCCCACATCATGTTCATCTTCTCTGACTTCGTTCTAATTCTGTGAGTCAGGAAATCCACCAGCAACTACTGCAAACTCTGTATAATTCTGCTTTCTGTCCCTCCTGCCTGTGCTGTCACAAACCCAGTAGGAAATCTGATTTGTTATATTCACGGCATTTTTTTTCTTAAGGCAATACTGACTGCTCAAGAAAAGTAATGACTAAAAGCACCTTCTCCCCAAACTCTCTTGTCAGTAGAAGAGGGGAAAAAAATTGAAAGAAAGAAAAAAATACCTGCTTGGCATAGGTATTGTAAATGAAGCCATTGAAACCCCCTCTGGGTTTTTATGATTAATGTACACACAAGGCAGGTATTTTGGTGAGAAATTATTTCTATTTTAATCCCAGAAAGACAGACTGATCCATCAGCCCCCTGCCTCTTAATTCTTATAATGTCTTGCCTCATTTTGCCCACCTTCCTCCTTGCTGACTCTGTAAATGTGTTAGTGGCATGCACGTGGCCCAAGTTAGGCCTGAGTTCAGGACACAACCCTACAGAGCAGTTTCTCTGTAACACCCAGAATCATCCGAAGGTCAACAATGAGAACACAAGGCTTCTATACAAACATCTGAGCTCCTGGTGACTTTCTATAAACCAATAAATCTTGTTTCGAAGATTATTTTTGCCCCCAACACCCACCTCTGACTTCTAAACCTGTCTTCCCAAGTCCCATCTGGAAATCCCAAGGAACAGAGTTTCAATATGAATATTCCTTCAGGAATTTCTAGGATTTCCTGAGTGTGAATCCACAACTGACTAGTGGTTACTTCCTAGGAAAATAAATTATACCGACATTATTGGTAGATCTATGAGGGATCAAGGTAGAAGCACAGACTTCTTTGAAAGGTAAGATGCTTTCTCTTGGTCACTTTGTTTTGTCTGAGGACAAAAACTGGAGAGAAGAAAGGGAGATTTCATGGGACATCCTTTCATTCTCTTGCATACTTTAGCTTTATGGCAAGATGGGAGTACATGGGTGGCAGCAGGACAGGTCTGAGCAGCTTTTGGTCTCTTGGAAAAGTTGAGCAAATAGGGTGCCTTCAGAGGTTTCTAAAGAGCCAGAGTCCTAGAAAGATACTTCATTCTTGGAGTAACTTAGAGGTTTTTGGTGCTCAGTAGGGTGTTGTTGTGACTTTGGACATAATTGTTAGAAGCTAGACTGTTCTTTTGAACTATTGGGCCTTTCGCTCAGACCGAGATGTTGAGTTCCCCCTACCTATCTTCTTAGTCCTATGGGACCCGCAACTTGACGGTGATCCTTAATCTGTATTCTTAATAACTTTCTGTAGGAATAGTAATAGTTCCAAATTATACTTACGTATTCTCCATTAACACCTTAGTTTGTTCGCATTTGTGAATGTGCACATATTTTCATAGTCTTGTTCAGACTGCTGCCACACAATCTTAGAGAACAAATAGTTGATAGGCTACTTTATGTGTGTGTGTGTGTGTGTGTGTGTGTGTGTGTGTGTGTGTGTGTGTGTGTTATTATTACTCTCTATGCCCAACGTGGGGGTTGAACTCATAAACCTGAGATCAGAGTCACATGCTCTTCCAACTGAGCCAACCAGTCATGCCTGAGACCAAATAGCTTGTTATCAGCAGAAATGCATTTCTCACAGTTGATGCTGGAAAGCCAAGATCAGGGCACCAGCAGATCTGGTGTCAGATGGCAGCCCTCTTCCTGGTTCCTAGATAGCACCTCTTACATGGTGGAACATATGAGGGAGCTCTCTGGAGTCTCTTCTTTAAGGGAGAGCTCCACCATCATATCATAATCACCTCCCAAAGGCCCCACATCTCAGGCATTAGGTTTTAGCACTTGAATTTGGGGGGTATACATTCAATGCAAAGCCTGTATTATATATGGACGTATACACATTGGATCAACAGCATTTATAAACACATACTGATGCATATATGTGTGTCCACATCTATGTGTTGACTGATAGATACATAGATCTATATACATACAGAGAAGAGAGAAGAAGAGACACACGGGGACAAGGAGAAAAGTTGATATTCTTTTAAGATTGACATTTATAAAAATAGGAGATGTATTTAAGAAATATATAGAAATAATATAGTAGAATTTATTGAGGAATTAAATGTGGGGAATAAAAGGAGGATGTCTTTTATCACCAACTAGAGTATAAGAAGAGGTACATTCAGCGAGAGATGTCCAGAAGGCTACTAAATATGTGCCTCTGAATTTTAGGGATGAGGAGTGAACTAGAAGTAGTGATTTTAGCATTAACATAGCTAAGCATACGTTGAAAATAGTGTAGCAAATTTTTTTTCAATTAACATGAAGGTCTATGTGCGCAACTCTGGGAAAGGTAGGAGGAAGGAGCCAGCAAAAGGAGAGGAAAGGGGGAAGTAAATTAGGTGAAAGAGAAGCAACAACACACAGTGAAAGGAAAGAGAACCATTAAACTGGGACAGAGTTACAGTGACAAGCATTAACAATATCCAGGACTGACCCTATCTTGATTTAAAAATTAGACATTGTTTCTCATGTATTTTTCCATTAATTTTGATTTAAAAAAATATTGCATTAAAGCCTATCTTAGCTACTGAGTTTTTTGATGTCCTTTTAAACTTTGCACCTGAGGTGAGATCCTCTCCCACCTCACTGACCTTCCAACCATGCCAAGAAGCTCCAAATCATCTTTGATTCTAGTGAGAGCATTTTCAGAAGGTAAAAGGAGCAAACACCAGATTTCAGAGGCTTACATATAAATGAAAGGGAGTGAGGAAATGAAATCATAGTATAGCTTACATTTTTTTAGAGGTTTTGAGATTTAAAGGAAAAGGCAGGGCATGTGATATTAGAAAGATCTGCACAGTTCATAGAGAATCAAATGAGGAGTCACTTGCACAACACAGCGCACCCAATGGGAAGGGGTAAAGATTTTCTCATACGTCTACCCCAGCTTTTGGCCTGAACCAAGTGCCTGTCTTTTCTTTCTAATACGAGGGTAGAACAACCTCTGGGGAAAAAAAAATCATAGCAGTGGTCCCACAAATTGAGGGTGATCGTGTCCTTACTGAGACATAAGGACTCTTCTGAATGGCAGAGAATTGCTCTTCTCTAAAGCAATGTCAGTGGGGCAGATAGTCCCTCTGCTGTCCAAAGCCCCAGCATTCATTTCTCAGATGGGTTTGGGCAAATAGTTAACTCATGAACTGCCATGTCTTCATGATTGTGCATAAATTGGTGATGTCTATACCTGTATGTCCAACTAGAATCCTCCCAAAACTTAATTCTGTATCATTAGCCACTTCTCGGACACCCACCAAGCCCTCAGGATGAATGCAGTCATTCTGAAACACATCACTTGGGTTTCTATAAACATGATATACATGTGATCCCATGTCACCAAATGAAAAAATGGCAAATTGTTCACCAAGTCCATTTTTCTTTCTTCTTAAGCATACAGCTCAACTACCATTGCCACACTCTCTTATAGTTTGGTGACATATAATGTTTCTGGCTAGTAATGTTCGCAGAACTTATATGCTCTGCTTCCACGCCTGGCTAATTTTTTTTTTAACTTTTAAAATATTTGTTTATTTATTTAGAAAGAGAGCACATGTGATGGGGGGGTGGCAGAGGGTGAGGGAGAGAGAGAATCTCAAGCAGACTCCATGTCAAGTGTGGATCCCAGTGTGGGGTTTGATCCCACAACCCTGAGATCATGATCTGAGCTGAAATCAAGAGTCAGATGCTCAACTGACTGAACCACCTAGGTGCCCCTCCACACCTGTCTTATGAAAAAACAACAAAAGCTACACGTTTTCTTTTCTACCAACTATTATTCAAATGTAGAACATTCACAGAGGATGCAGAGGCCCCTGGGGATAATGGAGCCATAGGATGGAATGAACCCAGTCTCTGTAAATGTAGAAAGCAGACCCCAATCCTTCACATAGCAATGAAAAAAGATGAAGCTTATACTTTATTGAGTCACTAGATTTAGGGGTTCGTTATCACAAGTAGCATAATTAATATACAGTATACTACGGGAACAGAGTGTTTGATAGAAGAAATGAATGTTAATCTCAGACTCTGTTTTTTATTAACCCTCTACATTTAATTAGCTCACTTAACTCTGTAACAACCCCTTTTTCCACTTTAGTGACCAGTTTATTTTGCTACCATAACTCCTTAAGATATTGTAAGTCTCTTAACTGCTAGCATTACCCACACCAGCACTGTCCAGTAGGAATGTAATGCAAACCACATACATGAATTTACATTTCCTAGTACTATTTTTTTCAGAAAGTAAGAAGCAATAGATAAAATTAATTTGAATAATATATTTGTTTGACTTAACATATTCAAAATATTATTTCAATGTGTAATCATACAAAGACATTAATGAGACAATTGACACTGTCAAAAGTTGGTTGCTACAGACCCAGGCATCACATTGTCAGATAGCAGTATCCAAGCATGGGAAGAAATGACATGGTTAATTTCCATGCATATTATTATTATTTTTATTTTTATTATTATCATCACTTTAGAAGGTAAACATTCCCAGACTCATTCCTCAAAGATTTCTTCAGGTCCCTGCAGGATTATGCCACATGCCCATCAACTAGCTGCAAGGGACCCTACAAATGCAAGCATGTGGTCTTTCTACCCCTCTATGGTGGGAGATGAGAACCACAAGTATGGTAGAATAGTGAAACTATAGGGCATCCAGCCACCGAGGCCATCTTCCATATTTCTAGGCTTTGTCTGGTCACCCGAGGCTCTAATCTGATACCACCACTTCTGAGCTCGCCACGAAGCCTCATCTCCTAAGGGGGACCTGAGCTTCTCAGCTTGGCTTTGGTCACACCCTGTGCTTGCCATGCCTGCACCCCTTATGACATTGTGCTGAAATTGCCTGATTGTGGATCTACAACTCCTGGTAAAGAGTGAGCCCCTGGAAGACAATAAAAATGTCTGGCCCATTACTATATAATCACCACCTAGAATATTGCTTGGAATTTAATAGACATTAAAAAATAGATAGTATTTAATTGAATATTTTTATGATACATCTCACTTCTAAGTTGACAGTATTTGGATTGCATACTGAGGGATAATTTGTCTATAGTTTTTTTATTTTTCCGACCTGACTTTTAAACAAAAATAATATGAAACTCAAGGGATAATTTGTTCCAGGTCCCTGCATTTAATCATTTCATTAGTATCACTAAAGAGATAAATTAACTGAGGTCTCAGAGAGAGACTTGCTCTAGCAGTTTGGGCTCATGGTAGGAGACACTCTGAGTGTTTTAAACCAAATGTGAATTAATGCAAGGAATTAAGTGCTTGTGGAATCTTGGGAGGACTGGAGGAGCAAGAGTCAGGGACATGGCACAACTGAGGTTGAGTATTCACCAGCACAGGGATTGGGGGATCAGAGTGTGCTGATACAGCTTCCACTGTCACTGTGCAGCTGCTCTGGGCAGCCGCATTGCCATAACATGGCTGGCCAGCAGCCAGCAGTAGGAAGGTGGCCTCCTCCTCACTCTTCTCTTCTAAATCACTTAAGTGCATGCAATTGGCAGAAACCAAGTCTGCTTAGTTACTACTAAGCTACGACATGTTGATTTTTGCTTTCCAGCTTTTAGGATATAGAAAATGGCCAAAGAATATGGGAAAGTGGATGCTGAGCATCAGTTGACCATATCCAGTGTACTTACCTAGAATTATACAACTTATAACAGCTGGAAAAGGGGCTCATCTTCTAACCTACAGACATGCATGGTATTGGCAACATCCAATGAACTGACACTCTGGGAGCTCTCAGTTATCATGACACAGTGGGAAGATTTTTAGGGTAGAAAAATCAGCCTCAGAGTATCCAGATAGACATATTCTTGGCTTTTTTTTTTTTTCCCCAGGCAGTGGCTTTGTTACTCTTATGGGATGATCACAATACACACATATGTAGTCAGAAACTTAAGCTTGAATGCTAGTCTATTTATGACTATTAGGCGATGTGAGGAAAAATGTATAAAAATCCATTTAAAATTATTGGCATTTATGTTAATTTAGCATTCTAGAAATTAAAGCATAAGGAGGGAAATGAAAATTATGTCTTCTAAAGAAGACTCAAATACATGATGAGTCCTCATAAAAATCTTACATCATCTGCTTAGATCCCCATTTGCAGAGAACACCAAGACTAGAGTCACAGTGAGTATACCTAGCCCTGAAGTCCTGTGGGCAACGGGACTTTGGGCAACAGGGCAGGAGGGTACGTTCAGGCACCTGATTTGTCAAGAGTCCAATCTGATATTAAAATTGAGAACCCAGGGGCGCCTGAGTGGCTCATTGGGGTTAAGCCTCTGCCTTCGGCTCAGGTCATGATCTCAGGGTCCTGAGATCGAGTCCCGCATCGGGCTCTCTGCTCAGCGGCGAGGCTGTTTACCCTCTTTCTCTGCCTGCCTCTCTGCCTACTTGTGATCTTTCTCTCTGTCAAATAAATAAATAAATAAAACCTTTAAAAAATTTGAGAACCCAGAGGTGATACCTCAACGTGTTCTGGCATTCTGTTCTTTGCCTACAGTTGTAAATCTGCCAACAAGTCTTTATGACTCTGCCTCAGGAATGCTGCTCATGTCTGTACACACTTAGACCAAGTGACATCTCCAAGCTTGTACCTCGTTTGTTCAATTGCTCGTTCACTCAGTTGTTAATTAAAAATAAGATAATTTAACGCAAAAAAAGAGAGCTCTCTTTAATAGACAATCCATTCTCTGTATTGGGTGGTTCATTCTTCCATCAGTTCCAGAGATTTTGTCTTAAAGCCAAGGCCTAAAATTTCAATATTTTATCTATTTATAATGACCCACAAACCATGCCAGTGATGAGAGTTTAAAAAGCAAATAAAGCTCCTGCCATGAAGAAATTCACAGCTCAATGAGGACATGGCAGATAGTTAAACAGATGGGCTCTTGCAAAAGAACACGGGTGTATAGACCTAGCCTCTGCTTAGTAGCTCTGTGGCCCATGTAAGTTACTTAAACTTTGTCTTGCATCAGTTTCCCCATCTGTAAGATGAGGATATGACTAATAATAGCAATTACTATTTTAGATTGGTAGGATAATTAGATAATTTTTAGAAATTAAAGATTTTTGTTATTTGAGAGAGAGAGCGAGCAGAGAGAGAGAAAGAGAGAGAGAGAGCATGAGCAGGGGAAAGGGGCAGAGGGAGAAGCAGACTCCAGCTGAGAAGGGGCCCATCAAGGGGCTCAATCCCGGGATATTGATATCATGACCTGAGCTGAAGGCAGATGCTTGACCTCTGAGCCACTCATGTGCCCTGTTAATTAGGTAATTTAATGCATGTACAAATTGCTTGGGATTGTGGCAGTTATGGGGAAATTGGCTAACGTATGTTGTCTATCGATGACCAAAACACTATAATTCAGCTTGAAGATTGCTGTGAGAGCAGACTATATGGTCACGTAAGACCACATAGAAGTATTCTGTCTAATCACTTTCTTGAAAGTAACTATCATATTTTTTATTAACTTCAGTTTATTATTTCATTTCAGTTCATTCACTGAAGTATTTCGATTCAAGAAAAATTTGTTGGGTGCACACATGTATGTGCCTGATGTGGATAAAACATGTTTGTATTTGTTACTTTTTAGTGCTGTCCACACAACTGTATTACTATACAAGAAAAACTATCTCATTCTCAATTTAGAAGACTAAGTCTTAAATAAGTGTTTAAATTAGACAGCAAGTTGGGCACCTGGGTGGCTCAGTCGGTTGAGCATCTGCCTTTGGCTCAGGTCATGATCGTGGGGTCCTGGGATCAAGTTCCACATCAGGCTCCCTGCTCAGCAGTGAGTCTGCTTCTTCCTCTCCCTCTACCCTTCCCCCTGCTTGTGCTCTCTCTCACTCTCTCTCTCTGTCAAATAAATAAATAAAATATTTAAAAAAATAAATAAACTAGACAGCAAGCAGTATAATTTAATGATTACCATTACAATCTCTGCAAATAGGAGGCAAACATTACAATCTTGCCCCAAACTTTGTATTATTTTGAGCAGACCTTAACTTTCCTGTGCTTCAGTTATCAAACTCACCAAATCTCAATAAAAATGGCCCATGACTCCCAGAAATGCAACAAGCATAAAATAAGTAGATTTATGCTGTTTCTTAGTGTGGTTCTTGGCACCTAGCAAGTGTTCTCTAGTGTCTGTTGCTGTTATCAGGTACCCTGCCAAAGGCTTCAGCGTTAAAATGTGACAGAGCTGGAATTTGAACCCAGACTGATCTTCCTTCCTGAGCTCATATTCTTTTTTACAATATGATACACGCGCTTCTTCAACAGTGTTTTTTGTTTGATGGGGAGGGTAGTTAGCAACACATCCAGGCCAGATGTACAGTCAGATATGTGGCTTACTTTGAGGAATTAGAAACTTGAGGATCCTGACGAGTGTGTTTTCTAGACAGTCTGATATATAGATAGAGTCACAGTGAATGTCAATTGAAAAATTAATTTTAAATTAGTGACTGTAAAAACATGCATAGTAAATTTTAACCAAGTCAGTCAGTCAGGATTGAGGGCATTGTCTGTGTTGTGTTATTTTGTTATGTCTAAAAATTTGCTTTCCCTAATGAGCCAATTGTTTATTCAGGATTTCAGTTTTTCCTTGGGTCAAATTTCTAACTTCTAGGAAATATTTTTCTCCATATAAATTATCAAATATATTATCATGAGTTTTCATGGAATTATTTTATTGGCTTAAAATCAACTCTGTAAATGCCTCATTTTGTTTATTCTTACTTTGTTTTATAAGGTTTTATCGGTATATATATTAATTTTAGTTTATGTGTGTGTATATATACACACAGAAATATATGTGTGTATGTATATATATATATATATGTATATATATATATATAAAAGAAAAAAGTTCAAATATGGAGCTCAAAGCATTAACACAAAGTGAACGTACTTAGTGACTACAATCCATTTGGGAAATAAAACATTATCAATACCTAAGAAGCTGTCTCCTGCTTTCTCCCAACATTAACCTTTCTGTCCTACTCAGGATAGCCATTATCTTGAATTTTAACACCAAAATTAGCATCACCCTCTTTTCCACCTTTACATAAATGGAATTAGACATCACTTAGTATTGCCATTCTGTATTATTATTTTAGTTGTTCTGTGTTTCATAGCAAATCTTTATGGTTTTAATTTACATTTCTTTAAACATATAATATTTACCAGTCATTTCTATGTCCTCTTTTGATATTGTATTTTCTGTCTTTACCCACTTCCCATTTTTAATTGGATTATAGGTCTTTTTCTTATGGATTTGCTGGCATTCTTCATGTGCATTCCAGTTATGAGACTTGTTTATTATGGGTGGTCATAAATATCTTCTCCCACATTGTGGGTTTACTTTTTGCATCCTTAATAAAATATTTTGATGAATAAAAGTTCTTAATTTTAGTAGCACCTACTTTATTGATATTTTTCTTTGGGGTTAAGATTTTTTCCGCTACTTAAGAAATCTCTCCTGATAAGTTGTCTAAAGGTATACTACTTCATTTTTTACTTTAGATCTAGAATCAGGCTAACACTTGTAATTACTTTTAGTATGAGGTCGTGTTCATTGTAATAATTTTCAGTATCTGCATCTAGTTGTCTCCACAAGGTGATTGAAAAACCTGTCCTTTCCCACTGTTCTGTAATGCCACGTTTGTCATAAATCCCCTATATTTGGTGAGTGGGGAAATTTTTCAGTTCTCTTGTTTGTCACTTTTAGCTAATCATCTGTGCTGATATCACACTGTTCTAATTACTATAACTTCCTCAGGAGTCTTCTTATTGAGAAGAATAAAAAATATTTTGTGTCATCCTTCAATTTTATATAGGTTATTATTGGCCTTTGCTTTTATATATATATTTTTAAATTTTGTGACAAAGCTATCTATACGTAGGGTTTTCTTTGTGGAAAGATTTTATAGCATAGAATAATTTCTTTAAAGATACAGGACTATAATCTCTGTTTGTTTGTTGTTTTCACTGTTGGTATGTTTTTCTAGGAATGTATCTATTTTATCTAAATATCCGCATTTATTTCCACAAAGTTGTTAATTATATTCTGTAATACTTTTACTGATACCCAATTGATCTGTAGAAAAATATATATTTTTTAAATTTCTGGTATTTATCCAATCTCATTCATTCTCTCTCTGTCTCTTTCTCTTTAAAATAAGGAACACTCAATTGCTCTTCCCAGGGACTGGGAAAAAAAGGCAAAGACTTCCTCTTTTACCACTTCTATTTAATATTGTGTTGGAGGTTCCGGGAATTTCAATAGGCAAACAAAATAAATAAAATGTGAATATCCAAAAGAAGGAAGTAAAATTGATTTTATGTTCACAGCACTTTATGTTACATGTAGGAAATCACATGGAAACTGAAAAAACTCATAGAACTAATAAGTGAATTTCTCAAGGTTGTGGCAGAGAAGTTTAGTACACAAAAAGGAATTGTACTTCTATACATAAATAACAAGTGATTTTAAAATTAAATTTTAAAATATTGCCAGTTCCAATTGCATCCAAAAAAATGAAATACTTAGGGACAAATTAAAAAATATATGTGCGTAGGACCCGTACTCTGAATAAGTACAAAATGCTACTGAGATAACAAAGGGAAATATTAAGTGAAAGTG